>PVIY010044234.1:0-19829 GCA_004026745.1 Myrmecophaga tridactyla
TCATGTCCACAGCAACAGAACTAGGCACCTTCACCTGACCAAGTTGATGACTGAATCTAACTACCACATGTCCACCCCTTATCAACTTGGCAACTACACGCTTCACCTTAAACAATATTAAGGTGCCAAAAATTCTCTTCTGGCTGTGGACCTGTGAATCTCAAAACAAGTTGTCTGGTGCCAATATGCAAAAAAGTATATTCACAGAATACAGATTTTCATTTCCATAGGGAGAAATTGGAAAAAACACAGATGTAAAACCTGCAGGGCAAGCGCCATGGGATTTCAAAGTCTGAAAGTCATTTATCCTTCGGTTTTAGAAAGTGGCAGTCCCACCCTTTCCAAGGGCTTATGTAGTGGCCCACCTCTTTCCAAATCAATCTCATTGAGGAGACCACCTTTTTCTCGGCTCCACTCTTTCCAGGCATCAGGGCCACCCCTGGGCTCTTTGCCATTTCTGGGGTACGCGCTCAACCCCTCCATGTGGTGGCAACCAGGCTCCCCCCAGTCCCCAAGGAGCATGCTATACCTTTTCCAACGCCTGAGGCTGCACAACTCTTCCACTGCAACAAAATGAGAGACTCATCCTCTGCCCTCAGGGCAACCTCACCCTCTCCATGTGTATGGGTGGGTGCACTCTCCTGGCCGAGGTTTCTTGGCTTCAGACCCTACCTTCCATGGTTCTCACTCTGCAAACCCCAATTTGTCCCTCTGTGTCTCCCTTTGTCCAGATTGGCAGTGGTTCTGTTTACACCAACAGTCTGTTCTAGCACTCCAGGACTTCTCCATCATTCTCTTCACATTTCCTCCAAAATCTTCCCCTTAGCCATCCAAAAAACCGTTCCAACATATCTGGTATTTGCAAACCCAGCAGCCGCACATTCTCTGGTACCAAATCTGTTCTAGTTTGCTAGCTGCCGGAATGCAACACACCAGAGATGGATGGTCTTTTAATAAAAGGGGATTTATTTTGTTGGTTCTTCAGAGGAAAGGCAACTAACTTTCAACTGAGGTTCTTTCTTATGTGGGAAGGCACAGGGTGGTCTCTGCTGGCCTTCTCTCCAGGCCTCTGGGCTCCAAAAACTTTCCCCAGGGTGATTTCTTTCAGCATCTCCAAAGGCCTGAGCTGAGCTGCGAGTGCTGAGCTGAGGTATGCTGAGCTGCTTGGGCTGTGCTACGTTGAGCTCTCTCAGTTAAGCACCAGGCAATTAAGTCAAACATCATTCATTGCAGCACACATGCCTCCTAGCCGACTGCAGATGTAATCAGCAATAGATGAGGTTCACATACCATTGGCTCATGTCCACAGCAACAGAACTAGATGCCTTCACCTGGCCAAGTTGACAACTGAATCTAACTACCACAACCCCCAACCATTTCCAAAATGTTACAATCAACATAAATAGAATTTTTGCACATATTAAGCATTAATTCTCCATTCTCTATACCCAACCCAGCCCATATCAATCTATATTCTGGATTCTAACTGTATAAGTTTACTTTCTCTATTTCACATCAGTGAGATCATAAAATGTTTGTCCTTTTGAGTCTAGCTTATTTAAATCACCATAATGTCTTCACAATTCATCCATGTTGTCACATGTATGAGGACTTCATTTTTATGGCTAAATAATATTCAATTGTATGTATATACCACATTTTGTTTATCCATTCATCAGTTGATGGATTCATGGCTTGCTTGTGTCTTTTGACAATTTTGATAATGCTGCTATGAGTGTTGGTGTGCAAATATCTGAGTACTTGCTTTCATTTCCTTTGGGTATATTCCTAGCAGAGGGATTGCCGAGTCATGAGGTAGCTTTCTGAGGAACTGCCAAACTGTCTTTTGCAGCAGCTATACCATTTACATTCTTATACTTAAATCTTTGAAGCATTTTGCATTCTTTTTTGTATATGGTATGTGATAGGGGTTCTCCTTTATTCTTTTGCATATACATATCCAAATTTTCCAGCACCATTTGACCATAGAGTGCAAACTACTTCTGAACTCTCAATTGAATTCCCTTGGTTTTTATATCTATCCTTGTGCCAGTACATTGCTATTTTGACCACTGTAGCTTTTTAATAAGCTTTAAAGTCAGGAAGTGTGAGTTCTCCAACTTGGCTCTTCTTTTTTATGGTGGTTTGGCTATATGGGTCCTCTTACCCTTCCAAATACATTTGATAATTGCTTTTCCATTTCTGCAAAATAGTCTATTGGACTTTTCATTGGGATTCGTGTTGACTCTGTAAGTAATTTTTGGTAGTATTTACATCTTAATGATATTTAGTCTTCCAACCCATGAACACGGAATGGCCCTTAATTTATTTAGGTCTTCTTTGATTTCTTTTTGCAATGTTTTGTACTTTTTTGCTGTACAAATCTTTTACATTATTTGTTAAATTTATACCTCTATAATTGATTATTTTAGTTACTGTAATTTGATTTTTTTTCTTGATTTCTTCCTCAGATTGCTCATTACTAGTGCATAGAAGCACTACTGATTTTTGAGTGGTGATCTTGTACCCGTCATTTTGCTGAATTCATTTATTAGCTCTAGTAGTGTTATTGTAGATTTTTCAGAACATTCTGTATATAGTATCAGGTCATTTGTTAATAGTGAAAGTTTTAATTCTTCCTTTCCAATTTGAATGTCTTTTCTTTCTCTTCCTTGCCTAACTGCTCTGGCTACAACTTCCAGTATATTATTGAATAATAGTAGTGGCAGTAGGCATCCTTGTCTTGTTCCTGATCTCAGATGGAAAGCTTTCAGTCTTTCATCATTGAGTATGATGTTAGATGTGGGTTTTTCATATATAACCTTTATCATGTTGGGGAAGTTCCCTTCTATTCATATTTTTCTAAATGATTTTTTATAAAGAAAGACTGCTAGATCTTGTCAGATTCCTTCTCTACATCAATTAAAATGATCATGGCTTTTTTTTTACCATTCAATTTGTTAATGTGGTGTATTACATTAATTGGTTTTCTAATATTGAAACAATCTTTCATAGAAGGAATAAATCTCAGTTAATCATGCTGTATAATTATTTTAATATGATTTGGTATTCAGTTTGCTAGTATTTTGTTGAATATTTTTGCATGTATATCCATGAAAGAAATTGGTCTGTAGTTTTCTTTTCTTGTAGTACCTATATTTGGCTTTGTTTTTAGGGTGATGTTGTCTCATAGAATGAGTTAGGTAGTGTTCCCACCTAAAAATGTTCAGTTTTTTGGAAGAGTTCAGCAGTATTGATATTAATTCTTCTTGAAATGATTGGTAGAACTTTCTTATGAAGCCTCTGGTCCTTAGCTTTTTTTTGTAAAGAGGTTTTTAAGAACTTCCGTTTCTTCAACAGTCAGTGTAGGTTGTTCAAATGTTCCTAAGGAATTTCTCTATTTCATCTAGGTTGTCTAATTTGTTAGCATACACTTATTCATGTTATTCTCTTATGAACCTTTTTATTTCTGTTGGGTCAGTAGTAATGACTCCCCCCTCCCCAATTTCTGATTTTATTTAGTTATGTCCTTTCTCCTTTTTCTTTGTCAGTCTAGCTAGATGTTTGTCAATTTTATTGACATTTTCAAAGAACCAACTTTTGGTTGCATTAATACTCACCAATTTTTTTTTTTTAATTCTAACTTCATTTATTTCTGATCTAATCTTTGTTATTTCTTTCCTTCTTCTTGCTTTGGGTTTTGTTTGCTGTTCTTTTTCTAGTTCATCCAAGTGTGCAGTTAGGCCTTTGATTTTAACTCCTTCCTCTTTTTTTTTTGCTCGGACAGGCACTGGGAATTGAACCTGTGTCTCCAGCATAGCAGGTGAGAATTTTGTCACTATCACACCACCCTCTTTCTTCTCTCTCTCTTTTTTTTTTTTTTTTTTGCATGGGCAGGTACTGGGAATTTAACTCAGGTCTCTGGCATGGTAGGCAAGAACTCTGCCACTGAGCCACAGTGACCCACCCCTTCTTTCTTCTTCTTCTTCTTCTTTTTTTTTTTTTAACATGGGCAGGCACCAGGAACTGAACCCAGGTCCTCGGGCATGGCAGGCAAGCACTCTTACCTGCTGAGCCACCGTGGCCCCTTTCTTCTTTTTAATGTATATGTTTAGGGTTATAAATTTCTCTCTCAGCACTGTCTTCACTGCATTCCATACATTTTTATATGTGCATTCTCATTTTCATGGGTCTCAGGATATTTACTAATTTCCTGGTCAGTTTCTTCTGTGACTCACTGATTGTTTAAGGGTGAGTTATTTAAACTTCCATATATTTATCAATTTTTAGTTCTCTTCTTATTGTTGATTTCCAGCTTCATTCCATTGTGGTCAGAGAAAATGCTTTGTATAATTTACATCTTTTTAAATGTATTGAGACTTGTTTTGTGATCCCACAGAAGGTCTATCCTGGAGAATGATCCATGTACACTTAAGAAGACTTTATATACTGCTGTTTTGGAGTGCAGTGTTCTGTATCTTTCTATTAGGTCTGATTCATTTACAATATAATTCATGTTCTCTATTGCTTTATTGATCTTCTGTCTAGATCTTCTAACTATTGGTGAGAGTGGTTTATTAAAGTCTTCAACTATTATTGTAGTGATGTTTATTTCTCCCTACAGTAGTGACGTGTTTGTTTCATGTATTTCAAAGCACCATGGTTAATTACCTAAATATTTATGACTCTTATCTCATCTTGCTGGATTGACCCTTTTATTAACATAACATGCCCTTCTTTGACTCCTATAACAGCTCTTCACTTTCAGTCTATTTTGTCTGATATTTATTTAGCTACCCAAGCTCTTTCTAGGGTACTGTTTGCATGGAATATCTTTATCCATCCTTTCACTTTCAACTTACATGTGTCTTTGGGTCTAAGGTGAGTCTTGTGTAAACAACATATAGTTGGATCATGCTTTTCTTATCCATTCTGTCAATCTGTGTCTTCTGATTGGGGATTATAATTCCTTTATGATCAGAGTTATTAATTTAAAGCCAGGACTTACTTCAGCCTTTTTGTCCTTAGGTTTTATATCTCAGATTTATTTTTGTCTTCTCTTTTCCTTTATTGCAATCTTCTTTTTCATATAATTGATCTTTTGTTATTTATCTGACTGATCCCTTTCTCATTTCTTTTTCTGTATATTTTTAAATGCTTTCTCTGTGTTTATCTTGGAGTTTATATTACACAACCTACATCTATAACCAATTTGAAAAAAATACCAACTTAATTTCCATAGCATGCATATTCTCTGTTCCCATATCCCACTGTTTTCCTCTATGTTGTTTTCCCTCCCACTTTAACTCTTTATGTTTTTTATAATCATTATCAGGAAATATGCCTTTTTCTTGTTCAACTGTATTCTGACCCATGGGAAATAAAGAATAGAGTTGTATTTTGAGGATACAATAATAATGGGCTTTTCATTTACCCTTTTAGTTACCCTTACTGAAGATCTTCATTTCTTCACATTACTTCAAGCACACTCTCCTGACTTTTCCTTTCAACCTGCAGCACTCTCTCATAAGACAGGTTTTTTGATGATGAACTCTTTCACATTTTCTGTTTATCTATTTTAAACTCTCCTGCATTTTTTGAAGGACAGTTTTTGCAGATAAAGGATTTTTTTTTTTCTTTATCTGCTGGCAATTTTTCTCTTTCAGTACCTTAAATATATCATGCCACTCCCTTCTGGCCTTCATGTTCTGATGAGAAATTGATATCTATGTTATTGAGGATCCCATGTTTATGATGAATTTCTTTTTTCTTTCTGCTTTCAGAATTCTGTTTTTATCTCTGGCATTTAACATTCTGATCAGTATGTCTCAGAGTAGGTTATGATCTGTATGTTTGTACATTTCATGCTATCATTCAAATACTGTAGATACTAATCAATTTTTTTTTCTCGCCTTATTGCACCGGCTAAGATTTCTAGCACTGTGTGTAATAGGAGTGTTGAGAGCCTTGTTCTCAATATTAGGAATAAAGCATTCAATATTTCATCAATTAAGTATACTGCTAGTTGTAAGCTTTTTGTAGATGATTTTTATAAATTAAAGATGTTCACTTCTATTCCTATTTCTCTGAGAATTTTTTATCTTAAATGGAGGTTGAATAATAGAAAATGACTTTTCTGCATCAAATGATTTGGATGTGCTTTTTATTCTTCAACTTATTAATATGATGGATTGCAGTCTTTGATTTTCAAATATTGAACCAGATTTGGAAAAAATCCCTTTGATCATGATGCAAAATTCTTTTTATATAATGCTGAATTTTGTTTGCTATTATTTTCTTTAGGATATTTGCATCTTTTTTGTTCATGAGGAGTGTTGGTCTGTAGTTTTCTTTCTTGTCCTCTCTCTGTCTTGTTATAGTATCAGAGCAAATAAAATAAAATAAAGTAAAATAAAATAAATGGAAAATGGGTCCTCCTCTTTTGTTTTCTAGGAGAGATTGTGTAAAATTAGAATTACTTCTTCTTTAAATATTTGGTATAATTCATCAGCGAAACCATCTGTGCCTGGAGATTGGTGTTTGGATGTTTTTGACTTACATATTTAATTTCCTCAGAAATTATAGGGCTGTTCAAATTATCTATTTCATATTGAGTGAGTTGTGTACCTCATGTTTTTTAAAGAATTGCTCCATTTCATCTAAACTCCAAATTTATGTGTGTGCAATTGTTCATATTATTCTTTTTATTGTTTGGATGTCTCCAATGTCTGTGTAATATCCCTATTTCTTTCCCAATATTGCTAATTTTTATCTTCTTTTTTTTTTCTTTGATAGTCTTGGTAGAGATTTGCCATTCTACTGTTCTATTCAAAGAACAACTGCTTGTTTCATTTGTTTTCTCTTTAATTTTTTTGCTTTTTACTTCATTGATTTTTAAAGACATAGTTATTATTTTTTCCTTCTACTTGTTTTGTGTTTATTTTGAACTTTAAAAAAATATTTGAGGTAGTAGTTTAAATTGTTGACTTAGGACTTTTTTCTAATGTGTGTTCAGTGGTTTAAATTTCCCTCTCATCACTGTTTTTTTGTTGTATTGCACACATTTTGATATGTTGCATTTTCATTTCAATTCATTTCAATATACTTTTTTACTTCCTTTAAGATTTTCCCTCGCATTATTGAGAAGTGTGTCGTTTAGTTTCCAAGTGTTTTGAGATTTTACGATTATATGTCTTTAATTAATTTCTAGCTAGGTTCCATTGAGATCAAGGAACACACGCTGTAGGATTTCAGTCCTTTTAAATTTGTTGAGATTTGTTTTCATGGCCCGGTATATACATTTAAAATAAAATATAGTCTGCTGTTATGTGATTGTTCTATAAATGTCAAATTTAGATCTTGTTGGTTGATGGTGTTGTTAAGTTCTCTATCCTTGCTGATTTTCTGTCTGGTTGTTCTAGACAGAACAACTGTGAACTATTGAGAGAAGAATGCTGAAGTCGCCAACTATAATTGTGGATTTTAGGAGTATAATTTTTAATCTTTTTAGAAAAATTACAAGTGTAGTATGGAAGAGAATGAAATATCTGGTCCTAATATGGCTTCTCTTATACACACATAGTGACTAACTTACTTAATTTTCTTGAGAGATAACAAGATCAGCCAGTAAAATAATGAATCAATGGATAAGTGTACATGTTTGTTCAATCTATAACCACGAAAATATGTGAAGGATGCATGAACTAGAATTTCATACTTTTCACGTTACCTACTTTTCTGGCTTTCATATTGGAAAAGTTGGAGCCTTCTCCCATTCTGGTTTTCTTTTTATTTGTACTAAGTGAAGTGTGTACCATTCACTGTAAAGAGCACTAACAAATACTGTAATTATCCCAAAATTCTCAAGAGAGAACTTCAAATTATATATATATATATATATATATTATAATTTTTTAATATAAACATGTCACTGAATAAATATACACTCTGGAAAAAATTACAATGTGAATAAGAAATTTTTTATGGCAATTGACAATAAGCATCATTATAAATTGTGAACAGAAAACATGAGGTAGATGGTTAAAATATGTTTCTGTTTCAGTTCCCTCTCTATTATGAATACTGATTCTAAACCTAGCTAGAACTAGTCAGGGAGGTCAAAAGCATCATTGTATTTGCATTAGCACCTGTTCATGTTCCACTTGGAAACATTAATAAGGATGCTCTGTTAATTTAGCAACTTTTATAGTTTTAATCTAAGCATAATCCACTTAGCTGGGCATTAAAAGAAAAAGAGAGATTGAGAGGGAGCAATTAAGAAGAATTGCCTTCCAAAGCACGCTTCTGAAAATTATTTCCTTTTCTCACTTCTGTGTGACTTCTGTCTTCTTGTGCAATTCCCCTCTACCTTTTGCCTGACTATGCAAAAACTATGGGGGAGTAAATTATTGTTCCAAGTAATTCTCCCTACCTTAACCTTGCCCCCAACCTTAGCTCAAAGAAAACTCTAAAGGAAGTAGATTGGGTCTATAGGGTCTTACTTAAATGTAAGCTTACATGATACCATCTTATTATCCATTATTTAATTATTTACGTAGGTTTTATATAATGTTATTGCTCCTCTGTTTAGACTGTTTCATCTTTGTATAAAAAAATTTCTAGCATGTGGCAGTTACTCTATCATAATTTGTTACTGAATGAAGGAATGAATAAAAAGAAAATGATGTAATGAGGCTGATAAATAGTGTATGGAATAAAACAAAAGAAATAATTATCATCACATAATAATTCGAATAATGACAGATAATTAAGATTGGAGGCATATTTAGGGAAGAAGAGAATACTATATTATAAAATAGGTGGAATATTTACATATTTTCTATAGATTGCATAGCATTTTATAATTTAAAAATCACTTTAAAAATTATTTCTGAATCAATACTTTTATAGTTAGATATTCTTTTCAAGTTCATTTAATTTTATCAAAGAAAAAACTAAGACTCAGAGTGGGTAGGGAATTAGAAGTGGCTTTTCTTTTCTCAGCCCAGGGCTTATTTCATTGGACCACAGCTGCCTCTCTACTAGAGAGACTATTGAAACTACCCCAAAGGTAACAAGTGAAAGTGTAGCTTCTCTCCTTATACCATCCATACTCTTACAATCAGCGTACAAACATGCAAAAAACTCTGCACGTTTTGTTCATTTATTTGTTTTTGATTCCTAACTTGATTCCATTTTAAGGTAAGAATAATAGGAAAATAACAAACACTATGGATAAGGATTGTGAAATAAATAATTGAAGAGCCTTATGGTAAATATAATTGCTTCTCAGGGAAATGTTGAATATTTGGAATCATCTGGTCCTTATAAAGAGACCATATAATTTTGGTAATATAATTGGTTCATCACGGTTTAAATTTATATTTAAGCTTCTTTTGTTAAATGGTTTTGAAACATGACTGATAGAATTTTTTTCTTCCTGAATAGGTGTTGTCCATTTTGCCATAGTCAGTTAAATTTGAAGGCATTAAAACCCAGTTCAATAGATTTTGAACGGCAATCCCAGTATATTTTAAGAAAATTGCTTTGTTTTATACTCTTTCCCCTTATATTGTTCAATTACAGATGTTAAAAATCAAACCAGATTAATGGAACACATGCATGTGCAAAGTATAAAGCTAAGCAACCCGACAATAGTTGTTAGGAAAGTAAAACTGAGCTTTATTTTTAAGTATTTTTGAATTTCAGTAGAAGAGTAACAAAGCTTGGATAATAATTAATGCAATGAAAAAAGCATGGTGCTTTTTATTAAAAAAATAACCCTTATATTCCTATAGAAGATTAATAAAGTGGAGTTAATTTTTTTAAGAGTTAATTTTTTAAGGTTATAATTACCAGCTACTTTTCTGGTTTCTCACTATAATAGTTGGAGGCCAGCCATTATTATTTCATAAATTATTTTTCAGCAAGAAGACACAGTGTTAGTATCAATTTCCTTTTTATCTCTGAGCAAATTATTCATCCATGGGTTTATAATTTATAAATACTCTGGTTAAATTGTTTAACATTAATATTTAAGAATAATTGAACAAATATGTTCATTAATTTATACCAAAGAAATGAGATTTTAATGCCAAATAAATCTGCACTAGAAGAGATTTGGACGTTTCAAGGCATCCACTATTCTGAAACCATTCAATTGAGAGTACAGAAATAATCTTAAAGACATACAAGTGCTTTAAAAATATGTCTGTCTAATGTCAATGTAGATTTTTAAAACTGAAGTTTCAAATTCAATAGTACCTTTCATCTCTCATTTTCTAGGGAAAAAGTCGAATATTTGTCTGTCAATAATGGATTAGCTAAATCAATAATGGAACATTCATATAATAGAACACCATGCAGTGCTTATAAATGAATGAGGAGGATGCCTATGTCATTGCTATTGAAGGAAAAGGATCAGAATAGTATGTATGATATAATGCAACTTTAGTTTACAAACATCTACCTATCTTTCCATCAGTCTCTTTACATACAGATGTCTATCTAAATGTAATGTATACAAAGAGAAAAAAATACTCTGGAGGGAGATATAGTACGGTGTTAATGGTCATTTGTTGAAGCATGGGATGGTGGAAATCTGTGCAGGGAGAGAGGCTTAAGTGGACTTTCATTTCCTACTTCATGTAATTAAGTATAATTTGAAATATACTTTGTAATGAGTAAGCATTTCTCTTATAGTCAGAATTTTTCATTTTAAGAAAGAAAAACTGGAACAGAAGAGTTTATTTTAGCTTTCCGGGCATTAGCTTCATTTCCTGGTGTCGGAACCAACTTGTTTTGAAAAGCTACTAATGTGACATGTCTTTTCTTATTGTTAGAAATAATATTAAACGATAAGTGATCCTGAATGAAATACGAGGTAGTCAGAGGAATCAGTCACATAGAATTGCTAGTTTTTGCCTATTTTCTTTTTTTTCCCTTAGGTGAAGTATTTAATTGTGCTTTTTATATATTTTTCTTGCTACCCATTTCCAGTTATAAACCTTACACTTGCACTTCTGGGTACTACTTAAACTCAAGTACAACTTAACACTAGGCACTCTTTAAAATCGTTTTCTATTAACTATAAAAAGTAAATTCAGATAACTGAAAAATAATTTTCTTTTAGAAGGCATTAAATATTCAGGGAACTTTATTTTTTGAAGGACAAATCTAATAAGATACAGTTTTCATTTTCACCAACATGCACAATCCATCATTAATATAAAATGCACTCAATTGATGTTTCACGTGAAATACAAAGGATGCAACTTTACATATGTAGAACGAGTGCATTGATACCAATTTAACAGTCAGATTAATCAAGACATTGTACATTTTTAAAAAATCCAGCATTTTAAAGCCAATTATCTGTAGTATACCAACAGAAATTCTGATGTGGAATGGTGTAACTCAAAGCAAAAATGAAGGTATCTGCTATGGATTTAGAGCAGTAACTTTCATTTAAAAAGTTTATAGAATAGACTTATTTAACTGAGACACTTTTTTCAAAAAGGGAACCAAATATAGGGGTTGATTTACTGGGTGATAAAGACAGGTGACGATGTGGTGAAAAAACCTGCTGACCCAAGGTCAGCTGATTCCTAATCCTTCATTGGGAGCAGCTCAGCTAACTGAGTAGTAAATGTTATTAACTAGTCTCTCCCTTTTCCCCATTTGGGGTTATGAGAAGCTAAGAGGTTCACACTGTTTACAGACCAGGTAGATTTCCCCTCTGTTTGTCTTAACAGTTTAAAAGAGATATCCTGAGACTAGCTAAGCAGACAGCAGCAGCTTTCTCCCAATTCATTAATAGACACCTCAGCCTTTTTTTCACTAAGTTATGGCTAACATTATAAATAGCTGATGCTTGCAGTTTTTCAAAGCTGTGTCAGGGGAGCCCTAGGACACATTAGAGACAGAGCCCTCTCCAGGAAGAGGTTAAAATTACTCACAACAGAATAGAATCAACCATGGTTTTCTCTGAGGAAAGACAGAATTAGGTGGGCTTCATGATTTACTCTCCTCAGTGGCAGACAGCCAGTTCTGCTTAATTTAATGCAATTAGTTGATGCCTTTCTTTACTAAACAGTCCGTTTCACATCATTTTACTTACAATCCAGAAGACTTGACAACATTGATACCATCCTCCTCCAAACTTTAGGCCATTCCAAACCCTAATCCAAGATGTAAGGTAAGCAGAGTGCCCAGCTCCCCAACTCTGTATCTTACTAATGTCACATCTCCTTCACCCCTCCAACACCCATTAACTGTAGAATTTTACCCCCCAAAATCTATGCCATCTGTCACTAAATGGCAGGAGGAAGCCCATATTTTGGACTGGGTAGGTGTGCTGAATGTGTTATATTTGGCATGGAGAATGTTTTCTTTTTTCTTATCTTCCTTATCTTTTTAATTGTGCCAACATTTGAACATCAAAAAGTTAACAAAAAAAGTTTTCTGATTTTTTGGAGGAGCAGTGGGGTTGGGGAGCAAGCACACAAGCAATCAAATGAAAAAATGTTATCACTGCGACCCATTTGCAGACCTAACAATAATTATATCATGCTCTCTTTACATAGCCAGTTCTTGTTATTCCCTCTTGTCTAATAGCCATCCATTGTACCCATTCACATACAGACTTTGTACCTAAAAATGACTAAATTTTCCTATCTTCTTACATATACTAATACTATTTCTCAAAACACCCATTCTTAAGGAAGTACAAGAGACTTAGAAAAAGAAAACATCTTAGTTTTACAATTTATATTGTTCTCCCGGATCATTGGTTTAAGCCAAAAGAAATAAACACTGAACTCTGAGCATTTCAGATTTGGTGAGAGTATAAATGTTATTAAAGTCAATCACACAAGCTACAAACTTCTCTGCACTTAAAATGGTCAAAAATCAAGTTTTCTTTTACTATTTAATCTCAAATTCTACGGAGAGGACTATAGGCAAACTTTGACAAGGGCTTCTTGACTTTCAATTATTTGTTTAAGCGTATTGTTTATTCACCTATTCTGTTTATTCAACTTCCAATGCTGATTCCTGCCTCTTCACTTTCCCTCTTGCTTCATCCACCCGGTTAACAATCTTATTCTCTTTGCCTCTTTCAATCCTGTGCATACGCCAAAGCCTATTTCATAGGTTAATGATACGCTTAATTAATGATCCATTAATGACATGCTGATATTCTTCTCTGCTTAACTCACAGGAGTAGATTATACTTTCAAGTCATGTTAAAAAAAAAACTAAGATCTAATTCTTCCTCTTATTTGATAAATTTATATATATATATATTTAATTGAATTAACTACCCTGGAAAATAGCCACTTCTATTTGAAGTCAACTTTTGGCAGATAGATGTTCAATGCTTAAGTAGTAATCTGTCATGATGCATGAGTCTGCAAATCTTAGATTTGAACATTTTATAATCTTTTCAGTGTTTTGAAATTTTCTGTTGCCTTTAATTACTGTCAGTAGTATGGCAGGCAATCTTCTGTGTACCCAGTAACTTGTTATTTTAAAGGTGCATCCTAATGTAAGCTTTTAAAAGACATTTTAATGGGTGGTTAAGCTTACAAAATTTAAATTAAATTGTAATTATATAGTTTTGCCAGTAGAAATAATCTAATTGAGTTGATGGACAGGTGACACACTGCCACGTGCATGGAAAGGCAATCACCTGAAAGTAACAACATACCCCTAAAACTGGTGACTGCTAAATGTCTTTTGAAATCATTTATAAAATACATCTTAATTTCAAAAATTTTAAACACTTTCAAAACTGTTAATGTGTATGTGCCATTTTGAAGCTATTATGTACCCAAGAAAAGCCATGTTTTTTAATCTTCATTCAAATATTGCTGGGTAGGACCTTTTGATTGTTTCCATGGAGATTTGACTCTCCCAATTATGGGTGGTAACTTTTGATTTAGATAGTTTCCATGAGGATGTGTCTCCATCCATTGAAGATGTGGTTGCTTATTGGCGCCCTTTATGAGGGAACCATTTGGAGAAAAGCTTTAGAGTCACCAGAACTGATAGAGCCAACAGACCAGACAGAGCCCCAGGGAAGTTGTTGAAGATTCCTGAAGAGAAAGCTAGCGGACATTGCTATGTGTCTTTCCTGTTGAGAGAGAAACCCCAAACATCATCAACCTTCTTGAACCAAGGCATCTTTCCCTGGATGTCTTATTTTGGACATTTCTATAGCCTTGCTTTAATTTGGACATTTACATGGCCTTAGAACTTTAAACTTGCAACTTAATGAATTCCCCTTTTTGAAAGCCACTCCATTTGAGGTATATCACATTCCAGCAGCTTGCAAACTAGAACAGCGTAAAACAAAATCAAACTCATAACTAGTACACGTACAAAATTTTGACTCTCTCATCTTATAGTGTATTTGTTATAAGTAATGATCTTGGAGAATGCAAGGCACTAGTTATGATTTATGGTTCCGTATCTCTCCATGTGTGCACTAGATAATTAACCTTTCTAGGGCTTCATTTTCAAAATAGAGTGGTAATAATATGTTCTGAGCATTTATTAAAATATAAATGGCTTGACAAAGCAAATTCATGGCTCTCTGTAATAGTGCTATTTAGTCACATATTGCCTCCTTGTCCAATACAGTTCTTCCGGGATGAGAACATTTGTTTTGGGCAATACGTAAAATAGGATATTACCACTTCCAAGAGGATGCTTGATAATGCTGAAAGTTTTTTTTTTTTTGAAAAAAACTGGTTTAATAATATCTCTGAAGAATAAGAAGGAAAATAAGGATGGGGAGGAGAAAGAGAAGAAGGAGAAGGAAGAGAAGTAGGAGGAAAGAGAGAAGGAGAAGGAGGATGGACAGGAAGAGGGGGTAAAAGAATGAGAATGGAAAGAGGAGAGGATGAGGAGAAGGAGGGAAAAGAAGACGATCCTCAAAAGTACTTTAAAAATCCTAATCCTAAATTAACATGTCCATTTTTTTCAATCTTACATTTTATAAGTTTTACTTATGTCTTTATCTATAACGTATCAAGAACAAGCTAAGGAGTTCCTTGCCTGTCGATTATTGGTGTAGTACCACCTACAGAATGTGCAGAGAAGCCAGTAATTGATATATGCCAACCAGATTTAACAAGATACCCTCAGAGAAGAATTTAAAATATTGTCTGAGGCTCAGCAAACATAATTTGAATAACTATATTTGAGGTTGTTATGAAAGATTTGCATTCACTACAATTTATGTCAAAGGAACGTGAAGCAAAATGACTCAAACTGAATTGCTTGATGTAGATTAAATGGCACCAATAAATTCAGTATGTAGGAAGGTTAATTATACTATTTTAAAAATGGGTATTTATTCTTACAGGTTCATTAAGCCTAAAACAGAACTAGAGTAAATCTACTTTTTACATCGACATCAGTACAGTCTTCTCAAACGCAACAGCATGTTTTATTGGAAGAACACTTTATCCACCTAGCTGATATTAGGAATTGGCAATGGAAATACATTATTCTGAAAAAGCAGTTACTGCACAAAGGCAGTGTCTACAGTGTTTAAGACAACAGAGTTTGGAGCTGTCTGCCTAATTTCCAGCTCCAACTCTACTGCTTATTAACTGTGTGTCCTTAAGTAAGTTATTACCCATTCTTTAAAAAAAGATAATTACATTATATTTAAATGAAATCATTTTATTAAAAAAAAAGAAAGAAAGAAACAGGTGCAAGTGTTAGCTTGAGTTATGAGCTCTGGACAGCTGGGCTCAGACCAGTTGTCCAATCACTGCCTTGTTTCTATGCCCCAGGAAGGCGGGATTTTCAAAGCCTCCAGGCGGCATGAGGGAGGATATAGGAGTCAGCATTCCACCATTCAGGAGGAGCCAGGAGCTCTCACATAGGAGATTAGGGGGGCAATGGCGAAAGCAGGTGTGTGTTGACGCTCTACATGCGCTGGGTAGGAATTAATCCTCAAGGTTAGCTGAGCACCCTCTGTGTGGTACTGTTGAATCACTAGGCTGGTCATGGCCCTCTGCTGATCCATTTGAGGTTGGCATCTCCCTGCTATGTGAAGGTAGACCTCAGTCCTCCAGACTATCCAGAATAGTGTTTTCTACATCGCCTTTGTGAGACACTTCCATAACCTTGCCCTCAGAGGTTCTGTATTCAGCAACCTCTCTGGCATGTTTCTTCATTACTGTTTCTGAGCTCATCCCAAAAAAAGAGCTTGAACTTCTGACTATGCCTTTCGATCACTTCATCAGCACACTTGGCATGTCATGAAAACATCTCTCCAAGCAAGATGAAACCCTGTGCCAGCTCCTAAGGTTTTGGTGACATCTCCTGGACAGGTGTCTCCATCAGGGATGATGTGGGCTTCAGGCCATGGGCAGGGTCAGCACACCCCATTGGGGCACTCAGCTCGGGGTAGACTGCACCCATCTTGATGTGGAAGGTGCACACAGACCTTCCTCATTCGGAAAATGAGGATGAAAGTACCAACTCATACACAGAGTTATTGTGAGGACTAAATGAATAATCAGTCTTTGGATCAGAGCTTGCATATAGCAAGCACTATATGAATGTTAACAATTTTTATTGTTTGTCCAGATAGTTTGCTTCTTTTTACTAATACATGTATGCAGCTAAAGAATTATATGTTCATCTCATCAATTCTTTAAAACTATCTATTGGGTTCCCAAAACCCTGTAGTCACTGTTGACAATTCCTTCTACCTCACTCACATATTCAATGCATCACTAAGTCCTATAAACAATATATTGTACTAAAGTAGCAAACTCTTAACTATATCTATTTCTTTTTATCTCCATCAAAAACATCCTTGTCTCAGCCTGTTACATGTCTCTAAGATACCTGAACTAGCTTATTAAATGGTCTTCCTGAATCTACTCTTAGCCTTTTCATATTTATTCTCTATAATGCAGCCACAATTACTCTTTCAAAATACAAATCACATCATACCTTCACAAGCCACTTTTTTTCCCTTTGCTCTTGTCCTTCTTCTTTCTAAATTAATCATGTATTTTTAATGCAATTTTATTGAGATACATTCACGTACTATGTTATCATCCAAGTGTTCACATTATTGTCATATAGACAATATATTGTCACATATTGTCATATAGTTGTGCATTCATCACCACAATCAATTTATGAACATTTTCATTACTCAAAAAAATACATATAAGAATAAAAATGAAAAAGAACACTCCAAACATTCCATACCTCTTATCCCTCCCTCTTATTATTCATTTTTTTGTCCTTATTTGTATACTCATCTGTCTATACACCGATAAAGTGAGTGTCAACCACAAGGTTTTCACAACCACATGGTCACGCTGTAAAAAGTATGTACTTATACAATCATCCTCAAGAATCAAGGCTACTGAATTTACAGTTTGATAGTTTCAGTTATTTCCTTCTAGCTATTCTAATCCACTAAAAACTAAAAATGGATATTTACATAATGCATAAGAATAACCTCCAGAATGACGTCTCCACTCTATTTGAAGTCTTTCAGCCTCTGAAATGTTATTTTGTTTCATTTATTTTCCCCCTTTTGATCAAGAAGCCTCTCTCAATCCCACAATGCCAGGTTCAAGCTCAACCCTGGGAGTCCTGTCCCACGTTGTCAGGGAGTTTGGGAGCCATGTCCCTGTAAGGGGAGGGCAGTGAGTTTACTTGCCTAGTTGGTATCAAGAGAGAGACCACATCTGGGCTACAAAAGAGATTCTCTGGGGTGACTGAGGCATTATTATAAATAGGATTAGCTTCTCCTTTGCAGGAATAAGTTTCATAGGGCAAGCCTCAAGACTGATGCCTCAGCCTATTAAACTGATAGTCCCCAAGGCTTGTGAGAATATCAGGAATTCCCCTGTTGGGGAAGTTTAGGTTTTCCATATTTTTCCCCCAGTCTCTCAAGGGGCTTTACAAATACTTTTTTAATTTTTTGCCCAGATTACTCTGGTATCAGGGCATCACGCTAACTTGTACAAACCAACCAGACCTCACCCCCTATTCGAGATTCCATGTAATTATGGTGTTCACATAAACTGATCATACAAATTAAATTAGATCATATGCTACAGAAAATATTAATTTTAGACCAAATAGACATCTCTTCCTTTGGTCTCACACAGATGTTGATTTTAAAACTCAGTCAGTATCTTCATTTACCTTTAGCCTGATTTACCTTAGTAAAACATATCTGCTTAACATTTCTGCTTGATTCATATTCCTAATTGAAGTCTGATCTCTTTTTCAGCTTTTAAATTTGATGTGTGGAAAATGCTGACTTTCATAGCTGTAGAACCCTAGCTCTCAGTCTCAGGCATCACACAGATGCCCAGAGTTCCAGGACACCAGGTTATACACAAAGAGCTCAGCATTCAGAATTTAGAAATAACCATTACAATTCAGGAATAGATGTGACCACTGTAAGAGCTTATGTTCTAGGAACCTTTACAATAAGCCTTCCCCTGGTAACCTATGCTCTCGGATTCAGTTCTCAGAATTTGTACATTATAGTCAATCCATATTAGTGAGGAGTTATAATTTTTTTCTTTTCATTTCTGGCTTATTTCACTAAATGTAAACCATACTATCTTCAAGGTTCAGTCACCTAGTTGCATGCCTCACAACTTCATTTCTTCTTGCAGCCACTCAATATGCCATTGTATGTATACACCCCAATTCACTCTTCTGCTCATTGGTCGAGGTATGCTTAGGCCCCCTTCATTCATTGCAAGTTGTGAGTAATTCCACCATAGACACCAGTGTGTTTATTTGTGTCCCTGCATTTTGTTCTTCCAAGTATATATCTTATAACAGGGTTTCAGGATATGGCAACCCTATACTTAGCCTCCTATGGAGCCACCACACTGCCCTCCAGAGGGGCTGCACCATTCCACTTCTCCATCAACAATAAATAGGGAACAGAACCTTCCACTATCCACATTTTCTCCAGAACTTATATCTTTCTGCTTATTTTTTAAACATTTTAATTCACACACCATACAATCCATAGTAAGTAAACAATCAATGGTTCCTGGTCTAATCATTTAGTTATGCAGTCACCACCACAGTCTATATGAGGACAGTTCCAGTTTTTCCTCAAAGAAAGAGGAAGAGAAAGAAAAAAATTAAGAATAAAAAACTTTAAAATAGGGTGGTGCAATGGTGGCTCAGTGGTAGAATTCTTGCCTGCCATGCTGGAGACCCGGGTTCAATTCCTGGTGTCTGCCCATGCCAAAAAAAAAAAAAAAATTAAATAAAGTAAAATAAGATAAAAAGCAGAAAGAACAATGCCAACATCAAGAATCCATTACCCTTTCCTTATATCCCCCTCTTATTGACATTTAGCTTTAATATGTTGCCTTTGTTACATTTACTAGAAGCATATTGTTATGTTATCATTAACTATAGACCCTCGTTTGCATTGATTGTACTTTTCCATATACCATATCATTTTCAACACCTTGCAATGTTGACATTCATTTGTTCTCCCTCATGTAAAAGCATTCTTATATTTGTACATTTAATCACCATCACTGACCACTCTGTGTTTCACTAAGTTATACAGTCCCAGTCTTTTTCTTCTCTCTTTCCTTCTGGTGTTACACATGCCCCTTGTCTTACTCTTTCAACCATACTCACACTAATTTTTGTTCAGTGTACATAAACATTGTGCTACTATCAGATACTACTGTGCTATCCCTTTCTGGATCTATATAAATCAATAGTGTTTAACATTCTTTATTTCTTCAGCATCAAATGCCTGATCTCTACCCTCTTTCTATCTCCTGAAAACC
>PVIY010044235.1:0-19826 GCA_004026745.1 Myrmecophaga tridactyla
TCTTAAGGACTTGAAGGATGTAGGCATGATGATTCCCATCACATACCCATTCAACTCTCCTATTTGGCCTGTGCAGAAAGGAGATGGGTCTTGGAGGATGACAGTGGATTATCGTAAGCTCAACCAGGTGGTAACTCCGATGGCAACTGCTGTTCCAGGTGTGGTGTCATTGCTTGAGGAAATCAATACATCCCCTGGTACCTGGTATGTAGCCATTGATCTGGCAAATGCTTTTTTCTCAAAAGCTGTTAGTAAGAAACAATTTGCTTTCAGCTGGAAAGGTCAGCAATATACTTTTACTGTCTTACATCAAGGGTATATCAACTCTCCAGCCCTATGTCATAATCTTGTCTGCAGGGATCTTGATCATTTCTCCCTCCCACAAGACATTACACTGGTCCATTATATTGATGATATCATGTTGATTGAACCTAGTGAGCAAGAAGTAGCAACTACTCTTGACTTATTGGTAAGGCATTTGCATGTCAGAGAATGGGAGATAAATCCAACAAAAATACAGGGGCCTTCCACCTCAGTAAAATTTCTAGGTGCCCAGTGGTGTGGGGTATACTGAGATATCCCTTCTAAGGTGAAGGATAAGTTCCTGCATGTGGCCCCTCCTATGACCAAAAAACAGGCACAACACCTAGTTGGTCTCCTTGGATTTTGGCGACAACATACTCCTCATTTGGGTGTGCTACTCTGGCCCATTTATCAAGTGACCAGAAAAGCTGCTAATTCTGAGTGGGGACCTGAACAAAACGAGGCTCTGCAACAGGTCCAGGCTGCTGTACAAGCTGCTCTGCTACTTGGGCTGTATGATCCAGCAGAACCAATGGTGCTGGAAGTGTCAGTGGCAAATAGAGATGCTGTTTGGAGGCTTTGTCAGGTCCCTATAGGAGAATCACAACACAGACCCTTAGGAATTGGAGCAAAGCCTTACCATCTGCTGAAGATAACTACTTTCCTTCTGAGAAACAACTTTTGGCCTGTTACTGGGCCTTAGTAGAGACTGAACGCTTAACCATGGGCCCCCGAGTTACCATGAGACCTGAGTTGCCTGACATGGGCTGGGTGTTGTCTGACCCACCAAGCCATAAAGTTAGGCATGTGCAGCAGCACTCTATCATAAAATGGAAATGATATATATGAGATAGGGCCAGAGCAGGTCCTGAAGGCACAAGTAAGTTACATGAGGAAGTGGCCCAAATGTCCATGGTCTCCACTCCTGTCACATTACCTTCTCTTTCCCAGACCAGAGCTATGGCCTCTTGGGGAATTCCTTACTGTGAATTGACTGAGGAAGAGAAAACTCAGGCCTGGTTTACAGATGGTTCAGCATGATATGCAGGTACCACCCGAAAGTGGACAGCTACAGCTCTACAACCCCTTTCTGGAGTGTCCTTGAAGGACTATGATGAAGGGAAATCCTCCCAGTGAGCAGAACTTCAAACAGTGCACCTGGTTGTTCATTTTGCTTGCAAGGAGAACTGGCCAGAGGTGCGCTGTATACTGACTCATGGGCTGTTGCTAATGGTCTGGTTGGATGATCAGGGACTTGGAAAGACTGTAGTTGGAAAATTGGTGACAAAGAGCTCTGGGGAAGAGGTATGTGGATAGACCTTTCTGAATGGGCTAAAAACATGAACATATTTGTGTCCCATGTGAATGCTTACCAGAGGGTGACTTCGGCAGAGGAAGGTTTTATTAATCAAGTGGATAAGATGACCCCTTCTGTGGATACCAGTCAGCCTCTTTCCCCAGCAACTCCTGTCATTGCCCAATGGAGTCATGAACAAAGTGGTCATGGTGGTAGGGATGGAGGTTATGCATGGGCTCAGCAACATGGACTTCCACTCACCAAGGCTGACTTCGCTACAGCCACTGCTGAGTGCCCTGTCTGCCAGCAGCAGAGACCCACACTCAGCCCCTGATATGACACCATTCCCCAAGGTGACCAGCCAGCTACATGGAGGGAGGTTGATTACATTGGACCACTCCCTTCATGGACGGGGCAGCGATTTGTTCTAACTGGAATAGACACATACTCTGGATATGGGTTTGCTTTCCCTGCACACAATGCTTCTGCCAAAACTACCATCCGTGGGCTTACAGAATGCCTTATCTATTGCCATTATATTCCACATAGCATTGCTTCTGATCAGAAAACACACTTCACAGCAAATGAAGTGCAGGAATGGGCACATGCTCATGGAATTCTCTGGTCTTACCGTGTTCCCCATCATCCAGAAGCAGCTGGATTGTTAGAATGGTGGAATGGCCTTTTGAAAACTCAATTACGGTGCCAACTAGGTGGCAATACCTTGAAGGGCTGGGGTAATGTTCTCTAGGAAGCTATTTATGCTCTGAATCAGCATCTTCTGTATGGTGCTGTTTCTCCCATTTTCAGGATCCATGGGTCCAGGAACCAAGGGATGGAAATGGAAGTGGTACCTCTCACTATTACCTCTAGAGAGCCACTAGGAAAAATTTTGTTTCCTGTCCCTGCAACCTTGAGCTCTGCTGGTCTACAGGCTTTAGTTCCAAAAGTGAGAGTGCTTCCACCAGGAGAAACAACAATTATTCCATTGAACTGGAATCTAAGACTGACACCTGGTCACTTTGGGCTACTTGTGCCCCTGGATCTACAAGCCAAGAAGGGGATTACATTATTGTCTGAGGTAATTGACCCTGACTATTGGGGGAAATAGGACTGCAACTACACAATGGAGGTAAAGAAGAGTTTTCTTGGAATATAGGGGATCCCCTAGCACATCTTTTAGTACTACCATGCCCTGTGATTAAAATCAATAGAAAGTTGCAACAACCCAATCGAGGCAGGACTATCAATGGCTCTGAAACTTCAGGAATGAAGGTTTGTGTCACCCCACCAGGCAAAGAACTACGGCCAGCTGAAGTACTTGCCGAGGGTAAAGGGAACATGGAATGGGTAGTAGAAGAAGGTAGTGATAAATATGAACTATGACCATGTGATCACTTACAGAAACGATCTGTAATGTTGTTTTGTTCCTGTTATATATTTAAGTTGTAAAATACCAAGTTTAATAATGAATATTACCCAAGGACTTGTACCCTATTTTGGAGAGATTTAATGTGTTTCCGGTTATATACAGGGCAGTTGAGTATTGTTAGGTGAAAAAAAAATGTGTGATTTATTGTTTTTTATTTAGAAATTAGATATAGTTTAAGGTGATATGTACAGCTGCCATGTTGACAAGGGGTGGACTGTCATGGTCAGGTTCATGTGTCAACATGGCCAAGTGGTGGTACCTGTTTGTCTCATTGGACAAGTGCTGGCCTGTCTGTTGCAATGAGGACATTTCATAGAATTAGATCATGATCACGTCAGCTGCATCCACAGCTGATTCTTTTGTAATCAGCCAAAGGGAGTGTCTTCTGTAATGTGTGATGCTTAATCTAGTTACTGGAAGCCATTTAAGGAGGATTCAGAAGAGACAGGCTCTCTTCCTGCTTTGGCCAGTGAGCCTCTCCTGTGGAGTTCATCCAGACCCTCCATCAGAATCATCAGCTTCCCAGCTTGCTCTGTGGATTTTGGACTCTGCATTCCCACGATCATGTGAGACACTTTATAAATTTTATATTTGCGAGAGTTCCCTGTTGATTCTGTTTCTCTAGAGAACCCTAACTAATACATACTCCGATTATTTATTCATTTTTATCCTTGTTTTTTACCCTTCTGTCCATACCTTGGATAAAAGGAGCATCAGACACAAGGTTTACACAATCACACAATCACATTGAGAATGCTATATAGTTATACAGTCATCTTCAGGAATCAAGGCTACTGGAACACAGCTCAACAGTTTCAAGCACTTCCCTCTAGCCACTGCAATACACCATAATCTAAATAAGGATATCTATATAATATAGATTAACCTCTGGGATAAACTTTCAACTCTGAAATCTCTCAGCCACTGAAATTTTATTTTGTCTCATTTCTCTCTTCTCCCTTTTGGTCCAGAAGGCTTTCTCAGTCCATTGATGCTGGCTCCCCACTCATCCCAGGAGTCCTGTCCCATGTAGAAAGGAGGGCGGTGAATTCAGAGAGTTCACATCTGAGCAACAAAAGAAGTTCTCTAGGGGTGACTCTTAGGCATAATTATAAGTAGGCTTAGCTTCTTTGCAGGAATGTTTCATAAGGGCACACCTCGAGAATGAGGTCTTGCCCTATTGAATTTTTTGTCTCCACTGCTTGCGAAAATATCAGGAATTCCCCAGATGAGGAAATTTAACATTTCCACATTTTCCCCCAGTCCCAAAAAGGACCTTGCAAATATTTTTTTATCTTCTGCTCAGGTTACTCTGGGATGTATGAGGGCATTACAGTAACCTGTACAACCACCAAGAGCTCACTCCCTTTCAAGTTTCCATGTAATTATGGTGTTTGAATAAACTGACCATACAAGTTAAATTAGATAGTGTACTACAGTAAATATAAACTTTGCACCAAATAAGCATCTCTTCCTTTGGTCTCACACAGAAGTTGAAGTTTTAAAATATGGACCATATTATCCTTTACCCTTTAGTCTGATTTACTTTTTAAAGGTAAATCAGGGGTATGTATTAGTTAGGGTTCTCTAGAGAAACAGAATCAACAGGGAATACTCACAAATAAAAAATTTATAAAGTGTCTCACATGATCATGGGAACGCAGAGTCCAAAATCCTCAGAGCAAGCTGGGAAGTCGATTATTCTGATGGAGCGTCTGGATGAACTCCACAGGAGAAGTTCGCTGGCCAAAGCAGGAAAAGAGCCTGTCTCTTCTGAATCCTCCTTAAATGGTTTCCAGTGATCAGATTAAGCATCACACATTGCAAAAATTGTGGGTTTCAACCTTTCAGTAGAGTGTGACTCCACTCATTCCAGGTAGGTCTTGATTAATTTATTGGAATCCTTTAAAAGAGGAAACATTTTGGAGAGAGTTTCTTCAGAGCAATGAAAACAACAGAGCCCACACAGCCAGCGTTCAGGGTGCACAAACATTACACTTTGACTAATGGGTGCCAGTTTTTGTTGGGTCATCTAAATCTAAATTCTTTCCTCCTCCAGGAAAAACTACCACTTCTCATATGTACTTTTATAACAGTCCTAGTCCGCACAACTATCTTTCTAAAAGGCACGATAGATAATTTGGACCTACAGTGACCACTCTGGGGGAACATTTGACTTGAACAAAATTGTTCCTTTGAGAGGTACCATAGGAATGAAAAGTAATAGGATTTCTCAGGACCAATGGGCAGTATAC
Source organism: Myrmecophaga tridactyla (assembly GCA_004026745.1). NCBI lineage: Eukaryota > Metazoa > Chordata > Mammalia > Pilosa > Myrmecophagidae > Myrmecophaga > Myrmecophaga tridactyla. The sequence goes on from PVIY010044235.1 coordinate 5,288, forward strand.
TTTGAGTAACAGGCAGAGGACTTCAAACAAAATTCTGAGTCAATAATTATTCCACTAAAAATTCTTTGGCTAAAGCTAGTGAACCATCTACCAAACTTAAGCAACAACAAACTAGATTCATTTCCCTAGTAAATCCTCCCCTTCTGTCTGGTTTGAGGCTGCTGTGTACCCCCAGAAAAGCCATGCTCTTTTTCCTGGTCCAATCTTGTTGGTGGCAGACTTGTTTGGGCAGGATCTTTTTTATGAAAAAATTACTATTTTTTATTAAGTTGTTTCCATGTAGATGTGACCCACCAAATTGTGGGTGGGATTCTGATTAGATAGTTTCCATGGAGATATATCTCTGTGCATTCAAGGTGGATCTTGATCTCCTTACTGGAATCCTTTAAGAGGGGAACCATTTTGGGAAAAGCTCAGCACCCACACAGAGACATTTGGAGATGCAGAAAGATAATGCCCCTGGGGAAGCTATTTGAAACCAGAAGCCAAAGGACCAGCAGCTGTCAGCCATGTGTCTTCTAATAGAGGTGTCCCAAATGCCATTGGCCTTTCTTGAGTCAAGGTATCTTTCTCTGAATTCCTTAGTTTTGGTATTTTTATGGCTATGTCCCTAGAACTGTAAACTCGTACATAATAAATCCTCTTTAGGGAAAAATAATTGTAACAAAATAAGGTATCAGTGACTGAGAGAGTTCAAATAGAGTCAAGAGGCTATAATGGAGGCTACTCTTATGCAAGCTTCAGCTAGATGTTGTTATTTACTCTAGTTTGTCAAATCTCAGCCAAAACCATTCCTGCCAGACCTAAAGAATGTCTAGAACTCTATCTGAGATTCTACAAAAGTTTCACTCACTATGATTACTTTGAAGAAACCTATAAGCTCCAGATGGGTTCCTAAGCCAGATAAGTCCTGAAAACCAGTGAGGCCAGCCTCTCCAGAACATCAACTAGTTCCATACCCCTATTCCATATTACCTACAGCCTCTTCAACATGAAAAGTGGCATAGCCTAAATACCCCTAAAGTTTGGGAGAAGAATCAAAGGAGAAGATAGAGTTATAACAGAGAAGATAGGATTTAACAAATGAGTATGACTGCTGAATCATTATATTGATATTTCTTTTGGTCTCCAGTGTCTTGGAGCAGCTAGAAGGAAAAATGTAAAATTGTAGAACTGTAACCCATACCAAACTCTGAAACCTGTTCTATAACCACTTGTTATAATGTACTTTGAAATTTATTGATTTTCTTGCATATATGTTATATTTCACAATTTTAAAAAATGTTAAAAAATTAATAAATCCCCTTTATAAATGCCTTCTGGCAGCATTAGCAAACACCCTCCTTGAACCCCAGTTTCCTCCCTACATTCAGCGCTACCTCTTCTTCCTTATCCTTCTGGTTTCTCTCCTTTAACTCTGTTGATTCCTCCCACCTCTTCCCCTTATCCTTTTCCCAACACTCTCCTAAAACCTCAAAATGCCAGTGGCCTCTAAGAATCCAGCCCACCCATGAACCAGGCATGTAGGACACTGTAGAATTTAAACCTTGGACAGAGCTGAATTGAGAGCTCTCATTAAGGATTGCCTTAAACCCAAACAAGAACCAGCAAATATCCATAGAAATCTAGAATTATTTTAGGTACCAGGTTACTTGCACCTATATTAACTTGTATGCATGTTGGTCAGAACCTCAAATGCTAAATCCTGAATAGCAAAAGTTGATTGAAATGACCCAGAAAGAGACCTACAGCATCCTTCTTTCCGCAATAAACCTGAGGGTCCAAAAAAAAAAAAAAAGGTCCTAAAAGTAGGGCAGAGTCTCATAAATGCCATACCTAACCATTCACCAACCCCCGCCCTCCGAAACTGATTGGACCATAATTCACTCATGCAAACAGAGAAAAGACTGAACTATAGGAGATTTGGAGGATAGATTAGAAAATATCTTCTGAAACATTCTGAAGTTAAAGAAGATACTGAAGTATCAGCAGCCCTTTCACCTCATTTTGTCAATGGTGTTAAACCTTAAATTGGAGACCTAATTCAAAAACAGAAATTAGAATGGAAAATAGCCCTTTGCCTGAACCACAGCACCTGGCAGAACATTTTGAAGAGGATTTAAAACAAAAATGAGACAGAATCCAAAGGAAACATGTGGTCCGAGGGAACAAACAGAAGAAACTTCCCAATCAACCACATACTGACAAAGATGCTTGTAGATACTGTAAGCAGTGGGACAGTGGAGAAAAGATAGCCTTATCTCACACGAGAACAAAGCAAGACAAAAGAAATTCAGATCGAAAGGGATCAATGAGGATGCTTGGAGAAAGAAAAAGCACCCAATATTCTGCCTTTAACCTTAAACACTCAAGGTGATTAACTATAAATATTTGAGGTCAGCCTCACTGATTCCTGGTGGATACAGGTTCCACTCTTGCCACATTAAACCTCAGTCCTTTCCTCAGCCACTTCCTTGAAGTAAACATACCATATAGGGGTTACATTCTTCAAATAATCCACAGATCCTCCCTATCTCCAAGGACTTCATTGTAATATTTGGAACCTTGACTGAAAAACATTATTTCCTGCTTTGTGATACCACTCCTGCAAACGTGATGAGGAAGACTTACTTTGCAAATAGAACTATTAAAGATGCAACCAGAGTAACTATTTCTTGAGGTCTTCAGAGGAGTCTTCTATTCATAATCATAATTCCGTATATATACCTATTCCCCAGATAAGGATTTGACACTGAATCAGACACTCTATGGACTAAAAATTCCACTTACCTAGTCAAAATACCTGGAGCATAACCTATACAAATTCAGCTAGACTCTACTAAACCTTTACCTGAATTTCCATAATATCTCTTGAAGACGGAAGCAAAGACAGGACTCAACCCTATCATACCATACTTTAGCTCTTGTAACACTCTCATCTTGCCAGGAAATACACCAAATGGAGGAAGGTATCGATTTGTTCAAGAACTTAGGTTCATCACCAAAATTGTTAATCCTGATTTCCCAAGACTGCTATCCTATTGCCAGTGCCTTCTGAAGCCACTGGCTTCACTGTGATGAGTCTGTGCTCTGCCTTTTTCTATGGGCTACTGGACCACCTAGCGGGGGACAACATACCTGGAAAGTCCTGCCCCAGGGGTTCACTGAAGCCCCTTCCTGCTTTTCCCAGGATCTAAATCAAGACTCAAAATATCCAAATTTCCATGGTTATTCAGTTCTGATACGGTATTTAGATGATCTCCTATTTTGTCCGGAGAACAAGGCAGCTTTAAAAAATGATGTTATATACTGAATTTCAGCCTTAACAGAAAAAGGGATATGAAGTTTCAAAAGATAAATTACAATTTTGCCATAGTACAGTCCATTAGTTAGGGGTTGACTTATCTATAAAATACAGAAAGATAGTCTCCCCGGATAGACTTATAAACTATCCAGACTTATCCTGGACCGCTTACAAAATGACAAGTGAGAGAATTTCTAGGTTTTCTGCGATTGCGACCCCTCTTCATGAATTGACTAAGTCCTCGGTAAGGGATCTTTTCCACTGGCAGCCCAAACATGAACAGGACTTCGATAACCTGAGGAAGGCTCTGTGCAACAGCCTCCTTCCCTGGAAACTCCTAACTTCAAAAAGCCACTTGTCTATTTGTGCATGAGTGCTCTGGAAAGCCTTTGGGATTTCAGTTCAAGTTCACAGAAATGATAAAAAACCCGTTGCCTAACTCTTCCTCTCACATCACTCTTCATGCCTGCAACACCCTGAATCCTGTCCCTCCCCTGCCCCCACCAGAGGAAGGGCACTTCATGATTGTCTTGCCTCAGGGAACCCTCTGTCCCCCACTCAGATTTATTAGAGACTCCCACTGAGAAGCCAAACCTAATATTATTTGTTGATGGATCATATCTCAGAACTGAAACTGGAGGTCACCAAGTGTGCTGGTTTGAAAGGATGTATGCCCCCTAGAAAAGCTATGTTTTAATCAAAATCCCATTTCATAAAGGTAGAATAATCCCTATTCAATACTGTATGTTTGAAACTGTAATCAGATCATCTCCCTGGATGATGGATTTAGTCAGGAGTGGTTGTTAAACTGGATTAGGTGATGACATGTCTCCACCCATTTGGGTGGGTCTTGATAAGTTTCTGGAGTCCTATAAAAGAGGAAACATTTTGGAGAATGGGAGATTTGGAGAGAGCAGAGAATGCTGCAGCACCATGAAGGAGAGAGTCCATGAGCTAGCGACCTTTGGAGATGAAGAAGGAAAACGCCTCCCGGGGAGCTTCATGAAATCAGAAACCAGGGTAGAAGAAGCTAGCAGATGACACTGTATTCACCATGTGTCCTTCCAGATGAGAGAGGAACCCTGACCTTGTTCACCATGTGCCTTTCCAGATGAGAGAGAAACTCTTACTGTGATCACCATGTCCCCTTCCACTTACGAGAGAAACCCTGAACTTCATCGGCCTTCTTGAACCAAGGTATCTTTCCCTGGATGCCTTTGATTGGACATTTCTATAGACTTGTTGTAATTGGGACATTTTCTCAGCCTCAGAACTGTAAACTAGCAACTCATTAAGTTCCCCTTTTTAAAAGCCAATGTGTTTCCGGTATATTGCATTCCGGCAGCTAGCAAACTAGAACACCAAGCAAGATACGCTATCACTATTTTAAGATATCCTTTAGAATATAATCCTCTACCTGAAGTGAAATGAACCCAGATGGCAGAACTTACTAGAGTTTGCCAACTAGCTAAAGACCAGAGAGGAAACATTTTATACAGAGAACAGGTAAGTTTCTGGAGTAGGACATGACTTTGGGATGCTTTGGAAACAAAGGGTGTTTCACACATCTACTGGGTCCCCCATCAGAAAGGGACAACAAGTTAAGGAACAGCTAAATGCATTCTTACTTCCTAAAAAGGCAGTTATTATAAAAGTTGAGTTCCATGTTATAACATAATATGGAAGCTAAAGGAAATGACCTAGCAAATTATTATGCTACACAAATCATCTTAACAAAGGCTATGATTATATCTAAACCTTCAAAGGATAACTGCCCATAGGGATTCAAAGAGGCCATTACAAAATATCAATGTTTAGTCCCAGATATTGAAAAGGAAGAATGGAAAGCCTGTTGTAACTTTCACTCAGAAAATCTCTGCTGCTCTCAAGATGGCTGTTTGGTGGCACCAGATGATTTCAAATGGATAGTAGCTAAATTCCTTCAAGAATCTACTCACCATGGGATAGATAAATTTGCTACTCTATTAAATCAACATTGGTAGAGAAACTTTTAAAAGGCAGCTGAGGTTATTTTCAGGTTATGGGTCACCTGTTGTTTCTGTTTTCTAAAGATGCTGGAAAGCAATTTAGCAGAAATGGGTTGGGTTTTAATGATGGAGATTTATTAAGTTACAAGTTAAAATTCTAAGAATGTTAAAATGTCCAAATTAAGGCAGCAAAAAGAGGATACCTTCTCTGAAGAAAGGCTGCTCATATCCGAGGTTCCTCTGTCAGATAGCAAGGCACATGGCTGGCGTCTGCTGGTCCTTTGTTCATGGGTTTCATTGGTTTGCCCTTCTTATTCCAATGGCCTCCTCACTGAGCTTCTTTGGATTCTCTCTTTTATTCTCTTAAAGGACACCAATAAGGAATTAAGACCCCTCTTTTTTTTTTTTTTTTTTTAACATGGGCAGGCACCGGTTATTGAACCTGGGTCCTCTGGCATGGCAGGCAAGCGTTCTTGCCTGCTGAGCCACTGTGGCCCACCCAAGACCCCTCTTGAATGGAGTAGGTCACATCTCCATGGAAACTACCCAATCAAAAAGTCCCACCCTCGATAGGTCTGCCACCACAGGAATGGATTGAAAAAACATGACCCTTTTCTAAGATACAGAATTTCAAACCAGCACACCTGTCAACAGCATAATTGTGGGATGTGACCAGTAACGAAAGGTTCAAGGACCTTTAGAACACCTTCAGATGGATTTTACCCAACGTTCACCTGCATGGGATATGAATATGTTTTAGTTATTGTATGTCTATTTTCAACATAGGTGAAAGCATCTCCTTGCCAAAAAGGTGAAGTTTTTACAATCATTAAAAAGCTGCTTGATTTTTTGTTTACAACCTGGGACATATGAACTTTTATATCAAGTTCAACTTTTATATCAAGTTATATCAAGTGCTCAAGGTACACACTTTATGGGAATCTTCATAGAAGAACTCACTTAGTCTTCTCTTTTGTGCATTATAAAGCTTTCCTGCTCTGCCTGCCTTTGAGTCTCTGCCAAATGCAAGTGCTGGCTCACTCCCAAAGCTGTAACAAGTTTTGAATAAATAGCTCTTGTTTGTTCTCATTTTGGGTCTTCTCCATTTCTTTCCAGAATTTGTTAACATGTATTCTCTTCCAATTTGTGGCCTGTTTTTCACTTTCTTTGTGATGTCTACTGATGAAAAGAAGTTTTAACATGAATAAAGTGGAATGTATCAGTCTTTCTTTTGTGGTTAGCTCCCTGCATCTTTTCATGAAGTCTTTCCCTCTCTGAAGTAAAAGAAAAAAAAAAGAAACTCCCATATTTTCTTATTGAAGCTTTGCATTTTACATTTAGTCTACCTGGAATTGATTTTTATATTTGAAGCTGTATATACCCCAGAAAAACATGTTCTTAAATCAAATGCATTCCTGTGGGTGTGGACCGATTGTATGTAGCACCTTTGGATGAGTTTGATGAGACCAGCAGAAGCCGCCATGTGCCTTACTATGTGGCAAAGGAGGCAAGGATTGCTGGCAGCCAGTCTTCAGGAAGAAAGCATTGTGTTGATGATGTCTTAACTTGGACATTTTCCCAGACTCTGTGGGTGAATAAATTCCCATTGTTTAAGTAGATCATTTCCTGGTATTTTCTTTGGGCAGCTCAGGAAACTATAACACCCATAAAAGACATGTTTAATTCTGAATTCATGTTCCTGTGGGTGTGAACCCATTTTTTAATAGATTTTTTTTTTTTACATGGGCAGGCACCAGGAATCGAACCTGGGTCCTCTGGCATGGCAAGCAAGCATTCTTGCCTGCTGAGCCATCATGGCTCGCCCATGAACCCATTTTTAAAATAGGACTTTTGAGGACATTATCATTAGTTAAGGTGTGGACTCATTATTATTAGTTATGGTAAATATGATCTTTGAAAATCCTTTTTAGCTGAGGCCAAACTAAATCATGATGAGCCTTAACACGTATGAATGGAGGCCTTATAAGGAGAAGATATTTGGACACAGTCAGTCAGTAGAAGGCTGAAGTCAGATGAAGCCAGAGAGCAGAGAAGGAGATGACCAGGTGACTGAGGATTGCCATCACCAGAACGCCATCAACCCCAGGAGAAAGCATGGCCTTGCTGACATCTTAATTTTGGACATCTAGCCTTCCAAACCATGAGACCATAAACACTTGTGTTTAAGCCAACCTATTGGGTGGTATTTGTCATAGCAGCTCTGGCAAACTAAGACAGCCTCCCAAATTCATTTTTCCCTGTATGAATAATCTGTTTTTTCAGTACCAGTATTGATAGTCTCCTTTCTCCAGTGGTGGGTAAAGTGATGTCTGTCACCTATCAGGCTTTAATCCATGTTCCTGTAGGTATGAACCCATTTAAGCAGGTATATTGTTGGATCTATTCTCTTCCATTGTTAAGTGGGTCTGTCATTGTGATCTTAATTACTATCTCTTTATGATAAATCTTGATATATGAATATTCTGGGTATCTATTCGTGTTCTTCCTTAGGAAGACTATTCCTTGGTTTTTGCCCTTCCATATAAGTTTCAAAATTAGCTTCTTGAGTTGTTCAAAATATCTGATGGACATTCTGATTGGAATTATACTGAATCAATAAATCACTTTGGAATTTTCACATCTTTACAAAATTGAATTTTCTAAGCTATTAGTTAATTGTGTGTGTTTGTTAGGCCTTTGTATTAGTGAGGGCTCTCTAGAGAAGCAGAACCAACAGGAAATATCTGTAAATATGACATTTGTAAAGGTGACTCACAAAACCTTGGAATGGAAGATTTCAAAATCTGCAGAGTAGGATATGAAGCTAGCAGCTCTGATGAAGGGTCTGGACAAACTCCACAGGAGGGGTCACTGGCTGAAGAAGCAGTGAAAAACTCTCTCTTCACCTTTAAAAGGCTTCACCTGATTGGATTATATCATTGTGGGAGACACACCTTAGTTGATGACAGATGTAATCAGCCACAGATACAATCAAAGTGACTGATGATTTAATACACCAACCTTCTGGTTTATCAACCAGTCACTAAATATCCTTGAGCAATGGTCAGTCCAGTGCTGGCCTGACCAGACAACTGGGCATCATCACTTAGTCAAGTTGACACAAGAACCTAACCATCACAATCCACCCCTTGTCAACTTGGCGGCTATACACATCACTTTGAAACATGCTTAATTTCCAAATAGAACACAATAACAGACATATGTTTCACCTAACAGGACTCAACTGTCCTACATACAACCAGAAACATGCCTCTCCAAAATAGGGTGCAAGTCCCTATGTAATTCATTCTTTTTTTTTTATAATTTAAAAACACTTATTTATTTTTAATTGTGGTAAAACATACATACCATAAAAATCATTTTAACCAATTTAGTAAACAATTCTTTGACATTAAGTACATTAACAATATTGTGTAATTTTCATGACTCTTTCAAGATTATTCTCATCGTGTCAACCAAAAACTTGTACTCATTTAGCAATAGCTCCCATTCCCTCCTCCCTTTCCCCCTGATAACACCATTCTGCTTTCTCTCTCTATGAATTTCGCTTATTCTAAGTAGTCATACGGGATAACTCATACAATATTTGTCCTTTTGTGTCTGGCTTGTTTCACTTAGCTGTTTCTATAGTGGGTGCACCATTTTACCTTCCCACCAACAATATACAAATGTTCCTATACAAACATTCACTCTTAAACTTCATATGCTATGACGTAAATACTATAACATGAACAATACAACTTATGTCATAAGATAAGAGGAAAATAAGATATTTGCTTATGTACAAATGCAAATGTACTCAAAACAAAACAGGGAGGAAATATTCATACAATCATAAGCCTCATTTCTGTAGCTGGTCATATGGTCATAGTTCATGTTTATCACTCCCTTCTACTACCCATTCCATGTTCCCTCCACCCTCAACAAGCACTTCAGCTGGCCGTGGTCTTTGCCAGGTGAGGTGACCCAAACCTTCATTGCTGAGGTTTCTGGGCCATTGATAGACCTGCCTGGGTTGGGCTGTTGCAGTTTTTCATTGACTTTAATCACAGGGCATGGTAGTACTAAGAGATGCCCTAGGGGATGTCCTGTATTCCAAGAAATCTCTTCTTTACCTCCATTGTGTAGTTGAATTTCTATTTTCCCATGATAGCGAGGATAAATCACCCCATACAGAACAATAATCCCCTTTTGTCCTTGTTGATTCAGTGACATGAGAAGCCCAAGGTGGCCAGGTAGTAGTCTTAACTTCCAGTTCAATGGAATCATTGTTATGTCTCCTGGTAGGAGCACTCCTTCTTTTGGAACTAAGACCTGTAGACCAGCAGAGCTTAAGGTTTTGGGGACAGGAAGCAAAAATTTTCCTGGTGGATTACTAGAGGTGATAGTGAGTGGGGCCACTCCCATTTCCACCCCTTGATTCCTGGACCTGTGAATCCTAGCTATGGGAGAAATAGCACCATAGAGTGGATGCTAATTCAGAGCATACACAGCCCCCTGGAGAACATGCCCCAGCCCTGCAAAGTATTGGCATCTAATTGGCACTGTAATTGGGTCTTCAAAAGGCCATTTCACCATTCTATCAACCCAGCTGCCTCTGGATGATGCGGAAGACTAGAGAATTCATGAGCTTGTGCTCATTCCTGCACTTCATTTGCTATGAAGTGGGTTCCTTGATTAGAAGCAATGCTGTGTGGAATACCATGACAGTGGATAAGGGATTCCATAAGTTCACGGATGGTCACTTTTGCAGAAGCATTGTGTATGGGCAAGGCAAACCCATATCCAGAGTATGTGTCTATTCCAGTTAGAACAAATCACTGCCCCTTTCATGATGCAAGGGGTCCAATGAAATCAACCTGCCACAAGGTAGCAGGCTAATCACCTCAGGAAATGGTGCCATATTGGGGACTGAGGGTGAATCTCTGTGGCTGGCAGATTGGGCACTCAGCAGTGGCTGTAGCCAGGACAGCCTTGGTGAGTGGAAGTCCATGTTGCTGAGCCCATGCATAACCTCCATCCTTTCCACCATGCCCACTTTGTTCATGAGCCCATTGGGCAATGTCAGGAGTGGCTGAGGAAAGAGGCTGACTGGTATCCCCAGGATGGGTCATCTTATCAACTTAATTGTTAAAATCTTCCTCTACTGAAGTCACCATCTGATGAACATTCACGTGGAACACAAATATCTTCATGTTTTTAACCCTCTCAGAAAGGACTATCCACACACCTCTTCCCCAGAACCCTTTGTTACCAGTCTCCCAATCTTGCTTTTTCCAAGTCCCTGACCATCCAGCCAAACCATTAGCAACAGCCCATGAGTCAGTATACAAATGCACCTCTGGTCAGTTCTCCTTCCAAGCAAAATGAACAACCAGGTGCACTGCTTGAAGTCCCACCTACTGGGAAGATTTCTCCTCACCACTGTCCTTTAAGTACAACCCAGAATGGGGTTGTAGTGCTGTGGCTGTCCACTTCCAGGTGGTCCCTGCATATCATGCAGATCCATCTGTACACCAGGCCCCGGTTTTCTCTTTCTCAGCCAACTGACCATAAGGAGCTCCCCAAGAGGCCATAGGTCTGGGAAAGAGAAAGGTAATGTGGCAGGAGTGCAGATCAAGGGCATTTGGGCCACTTCTTCATGTAACTTACTTGTGCCTTCAGGACCTGCTCTGACCCTATCTCTAATATGCCATTTCCATTTTATGATGGAATGCTTCTAGGCACATCCAATTTTATGGCTTGGTGGGTCAGACACCACCCAGCTCATGATAGGCAACTCGGGTCTCATGGTAACTTGGTGGCCCATGCTTCAGTGTTCAGTCTCAGTGGCAGGCCCTGTAGCAGGCTAGAAGCTGTTTCTCAAAATGGAAGTAGTTATCTGCAGCAGATGGTAGGCTTTCCCCTAAAATCCTAAGGATCTGTATCATGATTCTCCTACAGGGGCCTCCCTAAGGCTCCAGACAGCACCCCTCTTTGCCACTGACACTTCCAGCACCATTGGATCTGCTGGATCATATGGCCCACGTGGCAGAGCAGCTTGTACAGCAGCCTGGACCTGTCACAGAGCTTCCTCTTGTTCCAGTTCCCACTCAAAACGAGCAGCTTTTCTTTTTCGTCTCTAAAATCCAAAGATGCCAACTAGGCATTGTGCCTCTATTTTAGTATAGGAAGAGCCAGATGCAACAGCATATTTATTACCTTGGAAGGTATATCTTGACATGGCCCACGCCACTGGACACCCAGAAATTTCACTGAGGTGGAAGGTCCCTGTATTTTTGTTCTATTTATCTCCCATCCCCTGACATGCAAAGGCCTTAATAATAAGACTGGAGTACTTGCTACTTCTTGCTCACTAGGCCCAATCAGCATGATATTATCAATATAATGGACCAGTACGATGTCTTATGGGAGGGAGAAATGATCCAGGGCCCTGTGGACAAGATTGTGGCATAGGGTTGGAGAGTTGATATACCCCTGAGGCAGGACAAGTGAAGGTGTACTGCTTACGTTGCCAGCTGAACGCAAACTGTACTGATGGTCGTTACTAACAGCTATTGAGAAAAAAGTATTTTCCAGGTCAATAGCTGCATACAAGGTACCAGGAAATGTGTTGATTTGCTCAAGCAATGATACTATATCTGGTACAGTGGCTGCAATTGGAGTCACCAGCCAGTTGAGTTTATGATAATCCACTGTCATTCTCCAAGACCATCTGTTTTCTGCACAGGCCAAATAGAGTTGAATGGGGATGTGGTGGGAATCACCACCCCTGCATCCTTCAAGCCCTTAAGAGTGGCAGTAATCTCTGCAATCCCTCTGGAATCTGGTATTGCTCCTTATTCACTGCTTTGCTAGGTAGGGGCAGTGATGACATTCCAGTCTCTCTAATCCTCTGGACCCCCTTATCTACATGAAACGAGGGCAGTTCTGGCATTTTGACCTCAGGTAATGTCAGCCGCCTTTATTCCCCCATATTTTTATTGATAAAACAACATACAAACACAAATATTCTTAACATAGAAACATTCCATACATGGTGTACAATCACTGGCTCACAACAGCATTGCATAGTACTATATTCATTACCATGATCATCCTTTGAGAACATCTGCATCACTCCAGAAAAAGAAATAAAAAGAAAAAAGGAAAAACTCCATCACATCCTCCCCTCATTCCACCCTCCCCATGCATTAGTGCCAAAAATAGCCCGAGTTTCATTGAGTTGATTTCCTGCAGTGGCACTTATTGATCATCCTCATGGGCCTTCCTTCTTCCTGCCTAGTGCCAGGACTTAGATAAACCTCATAACTGAATGAAGTAGACACTGTCATTATCCCCATTTTACAGATAAGGAAACTGAAGTATAGAGAGTATAAGGAGCTGACCCACGGTTGTGAAGATAATGGAGCTGGGCTCTAAACCCATGCAGCCTGACCTCAGAGTCCCTGCTCGTAACCACCATGCTAAATAGTACATGTGGTTCTTTTTTTTTTTTTATATTTTTATTTTCAAACCTTAACAGAGAAACACACAAACATTCTATACATGGTGTGCAATCAGTGGCTCACAGTATCACCACATAGTTTTCTATTCATCACCATGATCATTTTTTGAGTATTTGCATCTCTCCTGCAAAATAAATAAGAAAAAACAAAACAAAACACATACATACCACATCCCTTAACCCTCCCTCTCATTGACCACTAGTATTGCCATCTACCCAATATATTTTAACCTTTGTCCCCCTATTATTTGTTTAATTTTTATCCATATTTTTTCTCATCTGTCCATACCCTAGATAAAGGGAGCATCAGACACAAGGTTTTCACAATCACATAGTCACATTGCAAAAGCTATATCATTATACAATCATCTCCAAGAAACATGGCTACTGGAACACAGCTCTACAGTTTCAGGCACTTCCCTCAAGCCACTCTAATACACCATAAACTAAAAAGGGATATCTATATAATGTGTAAGAATAACCTCCAGGATAACCTCTTCACTCCATTTGAAATCTCTCAGCAACTGAAACTTTATTTTGCCTCATTTCTCTCTTCCTTCTTTTGGTCAAGAAGGTTTTCTCAATTCCTTGATTCCAGGTCCCAGCTCAACCTGGGATTTCTGTCCCATGTTGCCAGGGAGATATATACCCCTGGGAGTCATGGCCAATGTAGGTGGGGGAAGGCAGTGAGTTCACTTGCATATCGGCTTAGAGAGAGAGGCCACATCTGAGCAACAAAAGAGGTTCTCTGGGGTGACTCATAGGCCTACTTTTAAGTAAGCTTAGCCTGTCCTTTGCAGGAATAAATTTCATAGGAGCGAACCCCAAGATTGGGGAGGGGGTCTGCCTATTGATTTGGTTGTCCTCATGGCTTGTGAGAGTATTAGAAATTCTCCAAATGGGGAAGTTGAACCTCCTCTTTCTCCCTGTTCCCCTAAATTGACCTGCAAATGCTTCTTTATTCACTGTCCAAATCACTCAGGGACCTACTGGGGCATCACACTAACCTGGAATGTTGGCCACTTTTTGATCCATGTTTCAGTCAACCACCCAAACAAGCTGTTAAGGCTCTTTCTAACTGCTTGAGCTACAACACTGAATGCAAGATTTCTGCTTACTGGGCCCATAATCAATAAGTTCAGCTTGATCCACCATTATCCCACATCCTTAATATCCATTCCCACACATATTCCTCTGATTCCCATCTATATACATTGGAAAGTTCATGAAAAGAGGAGTGGTAGGGGTGGGTCATGAAAAGAAGTAGAAGTGTCTTTCAAGCCAATTGCCTCAGGGCACTGTATTGCAGTTTCATGTGGTGAAACAGGATTAGTCATTCCAGGCAGAGGATTGAGGGCTGTTTCCCCAGGGGAGGTGGTTATAGTGTTAGCAGGCAGTGAAGGGTTAATCTCACTAGTGGAGGTTAGGTGGCAGACTCTTCTGGGCAGACTGGAAGCCCGGAAACTGTTTCCTCAAGGCAGGCTGGAGGTCAGGAAGCTCTTTCCCCAGGGCAGTCCATCACAGGTCTATCTAGCAAAGGTCAGCAGATTCCAAGGAGTCCATCTCCCCATCAGCATTATTATCAGGCCATATATCCCCATCCCAAATTTCAGGATCCCATTCTTTCCTATCAAAATCCACTACTTTCACAGCAGACACCCTGCAAGGTTGAGATTTTAGTTTATGGAGTAAATCTGCTACTTGCACAGTGATCCTCTG
>PVIY010044236.1:0-19835 GCA_004026745.1 Myrmecophaga tridactyla
ATAATATTAAGAATTACTGATTGTATATGTAGAATGGAATGATATATTAATGTTCTTTTGTTAAGTTTTTTAATTAATAAAAAGTTTAAAAAAAAAAAAAAAGCTATCCCGATTTTCAGAGCCTTTGGTTACCCGTTATTATGCCAAAGATGCTATATGTATTGGAACATTGATTTTCTTTTTTTAAACTTGACTCCCTTTTTTCACTAAGTCTTGTTTTGTACTTGAAGCTTAAAAATACTGCTTTTATGCTCTAAACATGTATTTCTCAACCCGGACTATGCATCCAACTCCCCTAAGATGTTTTTTAAATAGGAAAACCTAGAGTACCACCTGAAAATCACTTGGGATGAGGCCCAGAAACCTTCATTTTTACTGTTTCAGAGCTGATGGAGTAGCACAGCCAAGGTGGAGAAGCACAGCTCCTTCTGTAACAACGTGTTCCCTCATGGAAAGCAGGCTGACGCTCTAGGCTTCCTGCCATCACGGGAGTTAGAGGGACAGTAATTAGTGTAATCATAGGTGCTTAAATTAGGTGATCCATGGAACATTTTAAAATATTATATCTTTAAATGCATTTATGGCTCTGCATTTCCAGAGATTTTTTTTTCCTTTCTTATTCTTGTTTCACTCATTGGTGAACTATGAATATTCTTGAAAATTCAATGTTGAAAGCTATTTTTTGGAAAGCTCATTATCTGTTGAGTGGTTAGAGTTAGAAAAAGTGCTTCTCAGTGATCATCTGAAGCTACTGTTTCATGGTCCAGTGTGCATATTGAGCAATGCCCTAAGACAGGGGAGGAGAATTTGCTTTGAATAAGGCTAACTCATGCTATATTAATCAGACTTTCAGTCTATGGTGTTTGCAAATATTGATTTTTAAAAACAATTTCTAGAAATTATTAAACAAGTTATTTTGAAGAAAATAAAACATAGAATCTGAAAGTAGCCATTTCCATAGCTCCTTGATACATGGGGCTGTTTCATTTTTCCTTCCAGTTATTGTTCACATGTGATATATTTTTAGTTATCACCATAGTTCTAGGGAACCATATACCATGGTTCTAGTGATATATTCAATAGAATTTCCTTATTGAGAATAAACTAGACTAGTTAGCATTACGTCTTTAAGATTTCACAATATTGCAATAGCTCTAACTTCATCATTATATTTTGATGAGGGTATAAGTATATATTTCATCAAGTGGATACTCTGTAATTAGCATATCATTCTGTCAACAGTGGACATTTGAGTTGTTGTCAGGTTTTGCTCTGCTAAACAATACTGCAGTGGACATGTAGCCTCCTTTCTCTTTCCATTAGCAAATCCTCATTAACAATGATTTGTTGAGTACTTGCTGTTGGGGAGGGTTGCAGATAAAAACAAACACTATCGATCTTCATTGTTCTGCCAGTCTCACTGGAAATTATAAGGACCCACATAATGGCGTAATAATAGATGAACAGACAAATAAAGAAGACACAATGGAGGGAACATTTAACCACAGCACATGGATTATGGAGTGCTGACATGAAGGAAAACGCCTGCATTGAATCCGGAAGGTTGCAGACAGATTTAGTCAAAAAACAAGAAAGTTCAGGAGCCTATTCTGAAGAAATCAAGGCTTTTGCAGAAATACAAGAAGCAGAGCTTTCTTAGTATCAGTAAACCTAGCACAATTAAATGGGAGTAGTGAAAAATAAATTTGGAAAGGGAGGCAAGAACTCAATCTTCTGTATTTTTTTTTCTTTATAATAAAATGAAAGGAGTAATATTATGGGGTCAAAAGGAAAGAAGCTTTTTATGTCTCTGGATATATGTTGCTAAGTAGCTTTGCAAAAGGGTATGTGTCAATTTACAGTCCTAGCGAGTTATACGTGAGCATGTCAAGTTCATCACCAGCATTACAATATAGTTAGCAATTTAGGTGTATAGTGATTTAGTTAACTTCATTTGGTTCACTTCTTTTTAAAACTTTTTATTGTATAATATATCATATATACAAAGCAAAGAAAGAAAAAAGCAATAGTTTTCAAAGCACTCTTCAACAAATAGTTACAGGACAGACAGATCCCAGAGTGAGTCATGGGTTATCACACCATCATTTCAGATTTTCCCTTCTAGCTGCTCCCAAATAAAGGAGGCTAGAAGGAATAAATATTTTTTTTATCATCAGAATTGACTGTTTTTTATTTTTTGTGAAAAATAACATATGTAAAAAAAGCAAATTTCAAAGCACAGCAACACAATTAGTAGTAGAGCATATTACAGAGTTTGACATGGGTTACAGTTCCACAATTTAAGGTTTTTACTTCTAGCTGCTTTAAGATACTAGAGACTAAAGGAGATATCAATTTAATGATTCAGCAATCATATTCGTTTGCAAATTCTGTCTTTTCTGTATAACTCCACCATCACCTTTGATCTTTCTATCCCTCTCTTTAGGGGTGTTTGGGCTATGGCCGTTCTAACATTTTCATGTTGGAAGGATCTGTCAAAAATACAGGGTAGGGAGATGGAACTAGCTGATGCTCTGGAGAAGCTGTGCCCTTTAGATATCAGGACTTATCTGGTTCAGGGACCCATCTGGAGGTTGTAGGTTTCTGGAAAGTTACTCTAATGCCTGGAACACTTGTGAAGTCTTATATATTGCCCTAGGTGTTCTTTAGGATTGGCTGGAATGGTCCTGGTTGGGGGTTGGCAACTTATGATGGCTAGAAATGTCTAACTGAAGCTTATGTAAGAGCAACCTCCAGAGTAGCCTCTCGACTCTATTTGAACTTTTTATGCCACTGATACCTTATTAGTTACACTTCTTTTCCCCCTTTTGGTCAGGATAGAATTGCTGATCCCACGATACCAGGTCTAGATTCATCCCTGGGAGTCCTCTCCCAAGCTGCCAGGGAGACTTTCACCCCTGGATGTCATGTCCCACATAGAAGAGGCAATGATTTCACTTTCAAAGTTGGGCTTAGAGAGAGTGAGGCCACATCTGAGCAATAAAAGAGGTCCTCCAGAAGTAACTCTTAGGCATATCTATAGATAGTCTAAGCTTCTCCACTATCTACATAATTTTCACAAGAGTAAGCCTCAACTTCAAGGGCTTGGCCTATTGATTTGGGTCCCCCTAAAGTTTGACATTGTATCAGGGTTTTCCTTGTTAGTAAAGTTTAATAGTTTCATATTTTTTTCTCCCATCCATCAAGGGACTTTGCCAATACTTTTTGATTATCTGCTTAATATACGCTAGGATGTATCCAGGTATTACATTAAGCTATATAGGATTAAAGTAAATCTTTCTTATTCTGGACTCCCTGTGTTTCAGTTGTTCAAATGAGCTATACAGATAGATTGAGTTGGATTATGTGCTACAGAAAATTTAGGTTCCAGAACAAATAAATCTTTCTTTCATTGGTCTCAAAGAGTATGTGTGGTTCTAAAATATAGACAATATCTTCCTTACCCCTGTGTTCTGAATTACTTTAACCCAAACCTTATCAGCTTCAGTCTTTTCTGTAAATACCAGGTTATATATATAAATATACATAGAGAGAGAGAGTCTCAAAATCCAGAAATAACAATTACCACTCCAAACTAAATGTGTCTACTATAAGAACTTAAAATTTACACCCCTGTTTTCTTATAAGCATTTTCTAAAGGTGACCATACCATTCTTGTTCTTTTGTTTCTGGTTTATTTTGTCTCACCAAATGTCCCATGTGTTCATTCACATCGTTGCATGCCTCACAAGTTTGTTCCTTTTTGTAGCAGCACAATATTCTATCATAGGTATACACCATTGTTCACCATTCTACTTCTCAGTCAGTGCACCCTTCAGCCACCTGCATTCATGAGGGATCATGTATAATCCCCAAAGTCCAAAGCCTACCAATACCACATCAATTTTAGATAATTTCATGGTTCCCAAGAAAAAATAACCAATAAACACATCCTCACCAAATAGGAAATCTAAACCTCCCCTTAACTCTTGTCCCTCTCCCATTATTTAGCTCTCCTGTTGCTATGGTAGTGCTGATGTTTTCCTGTTAAACACAGCCCATAGCATGCAATAGCAGTTTTCCCCTGTACCCTATTCTTAAGCACTTTTTGTACAGGAATTATACCTTTGAAGTAGTTCTTGCAAGAACTAATTTATATTTCTAGTGTTGATCAGTGAGACACATAGGTCTATACAACCCCTTTCAATCTTGTTCATCTTCAATGTGATAATATTAGTTATAGAGCCACTAGAGAACCACCTTCACTTCTATCTATTCCTTTAAACTGGAGTTCAACCTCATTAGCTAATCATTCACCCATCTCTACCTTCTATGATCTCTAAGTCTTCTATATTCCATATTATAAGCCTCTGATTTTACCTTTACCATGGTCATAAAGGTGGACTCATACAGTATCTATTCTTTTGTGTCTGACTTATTTCACTCAGCATTATGTCCTCAAGGCCTGTCCATCTTGTCATGTGCTTCAGGACATCACTGCTGCATAGTATTCCATCATATGTATATACCACATTTTGTTAATTCAGTCATCTGTTGATGGTAGTCCTTGGTTTGTTTACAACTTTTGGCAATTGTGAATAATGCTGCTATGAACATCAGTGTGCAAATGTCTATTTGTGTCAGTGCTTTCAGATCTTCTGGGTATATACCAAGTAGTGCTATTGCTGGGTCATAGAGCAACTCAATATTTAGTTTCCTAAGGAACTGCCAAACAGTCTTCCATAGTGGCTGCAGCATTGTACATTCCCACCAGCAGTGTATAAGTGTCCCAATCTCTCCCCATCCTCTCCAACCTTTAGAGTTTCCTGTTTGTTCAATAGCAGTCATTCTTATAGGTGTGAGGTGGTATCTTATTGTAGTCTTGATCTGTATTGCCCCTACAGCCAGTGAAAAATGAACATTTTTTCATGCACTTTTGAGCCATCTGTATTTGCTCTTCAGAAAAATGCCCATTGATATCTTTGGTCCATTTTATAATTGGGTTGTTTGCTCTCTTGTTGAGTTGCATGATTTCTTTGTGTATGCAGGATATCAAACCTTTGTCCGATATGTGATTTCCAAATATTTTCTACTATTGAGTTGGCTGCCTTTTCACCTTTATGACCAATTCTTTTGAGGTGCAGAAGCATTTGATTTTGAGGAGTTCCCTTTTATCTATTTTTTCTTTTGTTGCTTGTGGTTTGGTTTAAAGTTTAGGAAGCTACCTCCCATTACTAGGTCTTGAAGATATTTCCCTATAATTTCTTCTAGAAGCTTTATGGTGCTAGTTCTTATATTTAGGTGTTTGATCTACTTTGAGTTAATTTTTGTATAGGGTGTAAGGTAAGAGACCTCTTTCATTCTTTTGGCTATGGATATCCAGTTCTCCCATGCCTATTTATTGAAAAGACTATTTTGTTCCAGTTCAGTGGATTTGGGGGCCTTGTCCAAAATCAGCTGACTGTAGATTTGGTGGTCCATTTCTGCACTCTCAATTCGATTCCATTCGTCAATATGTCTATCTTGGTGCCAGTACCATGCTGTTTTGACCACTGAGGCTTTATAATAGATTTTAAAGTCAGGGAGTGTTAATCCTCCCACTTCATTCTTCTTTTTTAGGATGCTTTTAACTATTTAGGGGTCTCTTTCCCTTCTGGATGAATTTGGTAACTAGCTTTCCCAAGTCTTCAGAGTAAGTTGCTAGAATTTTGATTGGTACTGTGTTGAATCTGTAGATCAATTTCAGTAGAATTGACATCTTAACTATATTTAGATTTCCTATCCATGAGCAGGGAATGTCTTTCCACCTAATTTAGATCTTATTTGATTTCTTTTAGCAATATTATGCAGTTTTCTGTGACAAGTCCTTTATATCTCTAGTTAAGTTCATTCCTAAGTACTCGATTCTTTGAGTTGCTATTTTGAATGAATTTTTTCCTTAACTGACTCCTCAGGTCATTGCTTGTGTATGGAAACATTACTGATTTTTGCACACTAATTTTATATCCTGCCATCTTGCTGAACTTTTTTATTAACTCAAGTAACTTTGCTGTAGATTTCTTAGGATTTTCCAAGCATAGTATCACCTCATCAGCAAATAATGAAAGTTTTACTTCTTCCTTTCCAGTCTGGATGCCATTTATTTCTTTGTTCTGCCTGATTGCTATAGCTAGAACTTCTATCACAGTGTTGAATAATAGTCGTGACAGTGGGCATCCTTGACTTGTTCTTGATCTTAGGAGGAAAGCTTTCAGTCTCTCTCTATTGAGTATGATGCTGGCTACAGGTTTTTCATATATTCCCTTTATCATATTGAGGAAGTTACCTTTGATTCCTATCTTTTGAAGTGTTTTTGTCAGAAAAGGATGGATTTTTGCCAAATGTTTTTTCAGCATAAATGCAGATGATCATGTGATTTTTTTCCCATTCAATTTGTTAATGTGCTGTATTACAGTAACTGATTTTCTTGTGTTGAACCATCCTTGCATTCCTGGTATAAACCCCACTTGGTCATGAATTAATTCATTTTATGTGTTTTTGGATTTGACTTGCTAATATTTGTTGAGAATTTTTGTATCTATGTTCACTAGGGAGATTGACCAGTAGTTTTCCTTTCTTATAGCATCTTTACCCTGTTTTGGTAATAAAATGATATTAATTTCATAAAAAAATGAGTTGGGTACAGTTCCTTTTTCCTCAAATTTTTGGAAAAATTTGACCAGGATTGATGGTAGTTCTTTTTGGAATGTTTGATAAAATTCCCCTGTGAAGCCCTGGGCCCTGAGCTTTTCTTTGTAGGAAGATTTTTGATGATTGATTGAATCTCTTTACTTATGATTGGTTTGTTGAAAGCTTCTATTTCTTCCTGAGTTCGTGTAGTTTGCTTGCGTGTTTCCAGGAATTTGTCCATTTCATCTAAGTTCTCTACTTTGATGGCATATAGTTGTTCATGGTACCCACTTATGATTTCTTTTATTTCTTCAGGGTCGATGATAATGCACCCCTTCTCATTTCTGATTTTGTTTATTTGCATCCTCTCTTTTTTTCTTTGTCAGTCTTGCTAGTGACCCATCAATTTTATTGATTTTCTCAAAGAATCAATGCTTGGTTTTATTGATTCTTCCTATTGTTCTTATGTTCTTCCATTCATGTAACTCTGCTTTAATCTTGATTATTTCTCTTCTTCTATTTGCTTTGGGGTTAGTTTGCTGTTCTTTCTCAAGTTCCTCCAGATAAGCTGTTAAGTCCTCAATATTTACTTTCTTGTTTTTCAATGTAGGCATGTAGGGCAATAAATTTCCCTCTCAGCAAAGCTTTTGCCACATCCCATAAACTCTGATATATTATATTCTCATTTTCATTCATCACCAGATGGCTACTGACTTCCCTAGCAATTTTTTCTGTGACCCACTGGTTGTTTAAGAGTGCATTATTTAATCTCCATGTATTTATGAATGTCCTTGTTCTTTGATGGTAATTGAGATCCAGCTTCATTCCATTGTGATCAGAGAAAGTGCTTTGAATAATTTCAGTGTTTTTAAATTTGTAAAGACATGTCTTGTGCCCCAGCATATGATCTATCCTAGGGAATGTTCCATGAGCACTAGAGAAGAATATATATCCAGATGTTTTGGGGCAATGACCAATATATGTCTGTTAGGTCTAATTCATTTATCAAGTTGTTTAACTTTTCTATTTTCTTGTTGATCTTCTGCTGGGTTGTTCTATGTATAGAGAAGAGTGGTGTATTGAAGTCTCCTACTATTGTTCTTGAAACATCTATCATTCCCTTCAGTTTTGCCAATGTCTGTCTCATGTACTTTGGAGCTCCTTGATTGGGAGCATAAACATTTATGATTGTTATTTCTTCTTGGTGAATTGTCCCTTAAATTAATATATAGTATCCTTCTTTGACGCTTATGATATCTTTATATTTAAAGTCCACTTTGTCCAATATTAGATAGCTACTCCTGCTTTCTTTGGTTACAACTTGCATGGAACATCTTTTTCCCTACTTCCACTTTCAGTCTATTTGTATCCTTGTGTCTAAGATGAGTCTCCTGTAAGCAGCATATAGCTGAATTATATTTCTTAGTCCATTCTGCCAATCTGTATCTTTTAATTGGTATGTTTAGTCCATTAACATTCAAAGTTGTTACTGAAAAGGTGTTTTTAAATTCCCCATCTTATCTTTTGGATTTTATTTGTCAGATCTATATATTCTTTTCCCACTTTCTCTTTTCCCTTTAAGTTACTTTTCCTGGTACTCTTCAATCCTGTACCTTCCTCCAGACCTCCCTCTCCTGTCTTTTTTTTTTTTTTTTTTTCAACTGGCAGAACTCCTTTAGTATTTCTTGTGGGGCCTATCTCTTCTTGACAAAGTCCATCAGGGTTTGTCTCATTTGGTTCACTTTTTTATTGTGAGCCATATCATACCTACCAAAAAGCATATATTATGTATTCTAGGGTAAACAAATAATAATTGGGTGCACAATGTCTAACACTTGGCTTAATAAAGGTTTCCAAGAGTCTTAAGAGCCCTTCTGTCTACTCACCTATCTTTTCTCATCCTATTTGTACAACAGATGTATATCTCACAGATGTAATCAATTCCTTAAATGTTATCTTCTGCTCGGTCTTTCTGTGGATTTCTATTAAGTATGCAGGTAACTCTAAATAATAGTTGGTGGAAATTTTCCATTTCAAACTTTACATAAAGGGAATCAAATATTATTCCCTTTGACTATTTTGCTGAACATTTTATTCTAAAGTTCATGTTGTTACTGGCCTTCTAGTGCTGCTATATATAATGGGGTATATACCACAATGTATTAATTTACCTTATATATTGTTGATGAAATTTTGCATGATAACTGCTGTGATAAACATTTTTGCATGTGACTCCTGGTGGAGAATTGCTCTAAGATATGTATCTAGGAGTAAAGAGGCTAGTTGTAGATTTGTGCACCTTCAGCTTTGTTTGGTAAAGAAATTGTGACAATTTACTCTCTGTTCTAGTTTGCTTGCTTCCTGAATGCAATATACCAGAAACAGAATAGCTGTTAAAAGGGGGAGTTTAATAATTTGCTAGTTTACAGTTCCAAGGCTGAGAAAATGTCCCAATTAAAACAAGCCTATAAAATTGTCTAATCTAAGGCATCCAGGGAAAGATATGATGGTTCAAGAAAGTCGATGAAGTGCAGGGTTTCTCTCTCAAGTGGAAAAGTACATGGCAAACACAGTCAAGAGTTTCTCTTTCATCTGGAAAGGCACATGGTGAACATGTGAGGGTTCCTCTCTCATCTGGAAGGACACATGCTGAACACAGCATCATCTGCTAGCTTCTTCTCCTGGCTTCCTGTTTCATGAAGCTCCCCAGGAGGCATTTTCCTTCTTTATCTCCAAAAGTTGCTGGTTGGTGGACTCTGCTTCTTGTGGCTATGCCGTTCTGCTCTTCTCTCTCTGAATCTCTTCCATTCTCCAAAATGTTTCCTCTTTTATAGGACTCCAAAAACTTATCAAGACCCACCCAAATGGGTGGAGACATGTTGTTACCTAATCCAGCTTAACAACCACTCTTGGTTAAATCACATCTCCAGGGAGATGGTCTGATTACAGTTTCAAACATACAGTATTGAATAGGGATTATTCTGCCTTTATAAAATGGGATTTAGATTGAAACATGGCTTTTCTAGGGGATATACAGCCTTTCAAACAAACACACTCTCCCATTAGCAAGTATGAAAGTTCAATTGTTCCATTTCTTTACGTCTTCCCCAACAGTTTTTCATTTTGATTACTCCAGTGCAAATGGAATACTATTTCACTGCAGTTTTATTTTACATTTCCCTGTTTTTGTTATTGAATGGTATTAAGCAAATTCTATGCTTTTGAACATTTGTTTTTCTTTTCCTAGTCTCTGCCTAGTTAAGCCTACTCATACTTTTACCATTTTTTTTCTTTTCTATATTGTTTTATGGGAAATTTAAAATATACAGCCTAGATGTTATTACTTTATATTTCAGATATCTTTTCTAAGATTTCATCTTGTTTTTTTCCCATTATTTCTAGAGTTTTGATGAGCATAAATAAGGGAGTTTTGTGCTATCATCCCAGGCAAGAGGGGGAAGCCTGAATGAGAATGGAAGCAATGCTGAGAAAGCAAAATAGACTGATGTAGGCACAAAAAGCAAATGTGGATCACATTGCTTGAACGCTGATGCCTAACGCTCCCAGAAATACTCAGATCCCATTTTTTGTTTTCTTTTTTAATTAGAGCTGGTTCAGGTTAGGTTTTCTCTTAACTTAGCTATGGTAATTGACAGTGAATCATACTGTTATTTGGATTTGATTGATACCACTACTTGTCACCAAGTTGGAACTACTGCACAGTCATTAAATAAAAACCTGGTGAGTTTTCTCTGCACAATCCCTTAGGATTCTTCACTATTTTTCCAACCATGTTTCTTACTTGCCTTTGGAGATCAAATCTTGAATGTAGATCTTTGTGAGCCAGAACAAACTTTTCCCTCATGGATATTGGGAGGAGAAAATGAATACATTTCACATTTCCACACTGAAGGACATGTTCACATGATGAATTGGTGACCTTCAAATATTGGATGACTAACTTTTCAGTCCTGTTAGAAAAGCATGCCTAAAAATCCTATGAAAAAGACTTTGCCTACCAAAAGACCCCTCCAGTGGCTTATATCTCCCCTTGAACCTGGATTTTTACCCCCTTGCCTCCTCAAGGACTTGGTCCCTTCCATTTTCCCTCCTCTCATTGCCCATCACCCTTCTGCTCTGTTGTCTCCTTAATTCTACAAATAAAGCAGCAAAAACATACTCAGTATCTTCCATTAAGAGAAACAAAACAAAACAAAATTCCTTTTATCCTCATCCCTCTGGCTTCCTTCTGATTGATCTGTTCCCTTTCCCAATGACACTTTCCAAAGCCGTTTTCTGTACATAATATTCCAGGTTCTCTCCTGTCAATCCTGTCTCCATTGTCCTCAAATACTGCTCTTGTCAATGGATGCTTTTCTGTCTTCCTCTTACTTAACTCCTGCTGTTTCTCCTCTAGGAAGGATTTTCCTTCTCTTGATCTGTTTGACCCACCCCTTCCTCCTGACTTTTGATTGGCTGTTTTTATCAGTCTTCTTGACTTCTTCCTCCTCCCTTACTATTTAACCAAGTGACACAACTCCTCAGGGAGTGATCCTATGCCCTCACCTATCTCCACTTTTACTGCTAGGCTGATCCATTAATCACCATGGCTTTGAGCCAGGCTATCAACTCCAAAATTCCTATCTTCAGCTGAGATACCTCCACTAGATTAAAAGTACATACTTCATAGATACCCCTTTTTAGTTTATGGTGTGCTGGAGAGGCTGGAGGGAAGTACCTGAAGCCATAGAGCTGTGTTCCAGTAGCCTTGTTTCTTGAAAAAGATTTTATAATGATATAACTTTTACAACGTGACTGTATGATTGTGAAAACCTTGTGTCTGATGCTCTTTTATCTAGGGTATGGACAGGTGAATAAAAATATGGATAAAAATAAATAATAGGGGGAACAAAGGTTAAAATAAATTGAGTAGATTGAAATACTAGTGTCAATGAGAGGGAGTGGTAAGGGGTATGGTATGTATGAGTGTTTTTTCTTTTTTCTTTCTTTAACTAGAGTGACGCAAATGTCCAAAAACATGATCATGGTGACAAATAAAATGATCATTTGTGATGCTATTGTGAGCCACTGATTGTACACCATGTATAGAATGTTTGTTTGCCAAGAATGTTTGCATGTTTGTTTGTTAAGATTTTACAATAAAACTATTCAAAAAAAACAAACAAAAAGTACAGACTTCAACTTGCCTGCCTCATATCTACATTTGGATGCCTCAAACCACTTCATACTTAACATGAGCAAAGCACAACCTTTTACTTTTTGATACGTTGATATCCTTCCTGATCTCTTTTAAGGCTGCTGCCATTACTCATATGGTTAAATCAGAAACCTTATCTGCAATTACTCTCTTTACCTCACTCACTAATTCTAATTTATTGACAACCTAGTCTTCCTACACAGTATGGCTTGAACCTACCCATTCCTCTTGATAGTTGCCTCCATGGCTTCGCATATTCTTGGCAATGATCATATCCCAGCTGGTCAATTCCTATAGCTTCCTAATTGGTCTTTCACACTTGTGCTGCTGTGATACAGTTTCTCTACACAACATGACCAGTAATTTTTCCGGGGTAAGTAAAATCATGGCATTCCACAGCTTAAAATCCATCAGGGATTTCCCACTCATCTTAGAAGAAAATCCATTCTCCCTACATTAGCCTACTTGACCCTGTATAGTCTTGTCTTCAGCTCACTCCACTCCTATCTCAGGACACTAACTCCCTCTCCTGGCCTTCTGACGATTACATAAAGAAACCCAGCCATTTCTCATTTCAGAGGGTTTGCATTTTCCAGTCTTTTTGCTGAGACTGTAGTGCCACCATCCCCACACCTCCCAATTTTTACTCAGCTGGCTCTTTTTCACACTTCAGGCTACATCGAAACCCATAACTACCCCATCTCAAGTAGTTCACCCCAAAGTGTGATTTTTTTCTATCACCTTCCACTCTCATGTAATCATAGCACTTGTCACAAGTCTGGAATTATTATTATGTTCATTTAGTTATTTTCTATTTCCCAGCACACTGTAGATTTTTAATAAGTAGCTGATGGATTAATGCATGAAAATATTTACTGTGACTGCAGAAAAGCCATATATATATATATATATATAATACATATGTAGTTTTTAGCCTCGCATCTGCCTAGATTGCTTCACAAAGCAGCAGGGATACCATACATTGCTGTACTGTATTATTAGGAGGTTGGTTAGTTGGTCAATATGGTTAAAATACCAACAGAGCTGTTTAAATAACAAAACACAATCACATTGCTCAAGAAGGAAATCAACAGGAAAAGTAAACAAATAAAGAAAAATTCGTATTTGAAAGCAATTTTTATACCAGTTATGAACCTGCCAAATCTCTGTAGGTGCTCAAGAAACAAGCAGGTATGGAGGTACTTTCCTTGTTTCTACAAGCCAGGGGCAGCCCGTTGGTCCTCTCCAGCCAAGAAGCAAGCTAGTAGCTGGGGAGAGGAATGTGTGTCTTCCTAAGCCTTACTTGTCCCTCAGTTTTTTTTTTTTCTGGGAAAATTTTGTAATGTATTTTAGAGTCTGACTAATTTGGCTGTAATTTTCCTGACATCTGGCTGTTATTTAAGATTTCAAATTTCTGCGTGTGTGTGTGTGTTTTTTTTTTTTTTGAAATTTACTCCAATTCCTCAAACAAGAAAGTGAACTTTAAAATTATAAAACACGATGATCTGATAAGAGAAAATTAAAGTGTTTATGAGCTCTTGAGGTTATTTTGGGTCTACATCTGGAGTGAGTCTGGAAATGAATACAGTTATAAACTAATTTCAAGAATGTTGGGAAGTAGTGAAAACTGTTCCATGAATCACCAAATTTAGAGGAGCATTTTATTAATCACAGTGCTTCTCACCTTAATAAAATGCTGCAAGGGCCAATAATGCACGATGCTTGTCATATTTGTGTGAAGAAACATAGACTTGGCAAAGAGCTGTGCATGAATCATAGGAGCTCATTATGAAGAAACAAACCAAGGACATTGATAGCAAATGAGATGCATTAATGTGAAACAAATAAAAGGTCCACAGTCAGGGCAAATTTGGCACACATAATAGTTGAGAAAGATAAATAACTAAATCCTGCATTATTCAGGAAGAAACAAGATCATGGCTTAAGTTATTTAGTCTGGATTTTTAAGCCCACAACTAGATTGAGAGCTCCTTAAGAGATATGTTTTATTCACATTGACATCAAAGGTATATGCCAAAGTTTCCTGGTGCATCATTGCTTTCTTGAGAATTAATGAAAAAAACATTATTAATTTCTTTGCTTAATGAAAGCTAATGCTATTAGTAACTCCCTTGGATTGAATACGAGTGGTTTTTATTTGGGTTGTTTATTTAGTCATGGATTTTGTCACCTTGGAATGAAATTATGTGAAATGCTATAGAAAAAACCTGAGCCTCTATTTGACAGACAACTTTCTTCCCCTAAAATTACTTTCATTTATATTGCAAATATGCTCATCTGTGTTTCCATTTGTTTTATTTCCAGAATTGGTAGTATGATAAAAATATTGTAGATGCATATTTAAGTACAGTTCTATTTCAATATATGTTTTTGTAACTTTCAGAGAAAGGGAAATAGTATATATCAAGAAATTTTAAACAAATTTTAAACAGGAAATTTCCAACTAAATCAGTAAAATTTAGGAGTGAATTTGGTCTTAGGAACTTCCCAAGAAGTTGGAATAAAAAGTATTCCAAATTTTTATACACCTGCCACCTTCATATCTCTCTCTGTCTCTCTGTGAGTGTGTATGTATGCACAAGTATATAATGGGAAGGAGAAATAAACAACCAGCCAGTATTTTAAGCTAAAACAGATTTTCCTCAGAAAGCAAAAGGAAAATATGGTAATTTCTAAGGCTTTTAAGAAGGCAATTCACCTTGAACAGTTTAAAGTCTGTGAAGGGTCCACTTATGGTAGTTTTGTTCTTGTTGTAATACTGTTTGTTTTTACTTTTCCTATAATGGACAATATTTTTTCAGGCCATGCTTATCACTAAATGAGGAAAGATTAGAAGGACCTGTTCTAGTTTGCTAAGCTGCTGGATGCACTATACCAAAAATGAAAAGGCTTTTGTAAAAGGAATTTAATAAGGTTACAAATTTGCAATTCTAAGCCTATAAAAATGTCCAAACTAAGGCATCCAGGTAAAGATACCTTAATCAAGAAAGGCCAATGGGTCAGGAACCCCTCTGTTAGCTGTTGGCTGGCATCTGCTGGTCCCTTGCTCCTGGGCTTCATTGCTTTCAGCATCTGTTCCTGTGGGGGGTTGCTCACTTTGCCTTTCTAGGGCTGGCTTTTGTCTCTTGGCTTCCCTCGGCTCTCTGCTAAACATCTCGTGGCAATGTCTGCTGGGCTCCAAGCATCTCCAAACATACCTGTTTCTGCTCTGTCAGCTCTGTCATTTCTGTAGTTTCTGTCATTCCTAACGCTCTCAAAAATGTTTCCTCCTTTAAAGGACTTCAGTAAACTAATCAAGACCCACCCTGGAATGGGTGAAGTCACACTTCCATCTAATCAGAAAATCACACCCACACTGAGGTGCATCACATCCCCATGGAGATAATGCAATCAAAAGTTTCTGCCCTACCAAGCTGAATTATGATTAAAGAAGCTGCTGCTTCCACAAGATTTAATCAGGATTAAAACATGGCTTTTCTGGGGTACATAATATTTTCAAACCAGAACAGCTTCTAAAATTAATAAGGAGGTTGGGGGGGATGTGTTATTTAGATCAGGGAAATATAATCACATTTGAATTATTGAGTAATAGATAAGAGTCAAAATTTACTGTGCAGTAGTATGCATTATAACCAGGTCTTTTTACTTAAAAATTTATTCTAGATAATTAAATGTGATATGCAAATATTGGCTAGGTTTTATTACTATTACAATGATCATAATAGAGATATTATGTGGACCAATTTAAGTGACTATGATGCATGCTAAACAATAACCAGCCTCACAGGTATTTCTACCCATTGGAAACCTAAGAGTCCCCAAGATGCCCTAACAGTGTCTGTTGCTCATTGCCAATAAGTGGAACATATCACACTGTCCTGAAAATGACACGGCTTTCAGGAAGCTGATCTTATTCAGGAAAGCATACTAAATGTCACTCATGAAACAAGATTTTGATTAAGAAATTTGTTTTGCTGTGCCTTCATTATTTTTAAAGTGAGCACAATTTAATGTGATTAACACTATTTATTTAGAACAGAATATATAATGGGTGCTAGCTTATAAGGAGAAGCTGACAATCCCTTCATGAGAAGCCACTATTGGATATAGCCGACGCATTCCTGAAACCCCTGTGCATCCAATTCGGCCTGCTAAACCACGTGGGAATGGGTTAGCAGTGCTTTGTCTGTCCCCATTCCTGCCGATTGTGATCCAGTAGTTCTCAGAAGAGCCCAGAAAGCCACAAAAATGTTTCAGGAGTTTCTGATTTTGACACTTGAAGAACAATGTTGAGAAGTATCTAAAATACCCTCCACCAGCAAAGACCTGGAAGGTTCTTTTGCATAGCCTTTTTATTTATCTACTGACTTTCTTTCCCTTTTCCACTGGTTCATTTAACATTGTCTCTGCGAAATCTTTGCAGATCAACCTCAGCAGAGTTAGCTGTTCTCTCCCTGTGCTCATGGCAGTCCTTTCCACTAATGCTACCTTAAATTAGTATTGCATTGTATTGAATTTAATTCATTTTATATAGCTCCCATAGTTTGTCAGCTCTTTAGAGCAGAGGCAGAGAGAGTTTTGTTCCTTTCTTTTATTCTCTCTCTCTTTCTTTCTTTTCCTTTTCTTTATATATATATATTTTTTCTTTCCTGGTACCTGAGACAGTGCCCAATATATAGGGGGCACTTAATAAAGATATTTAAATAAATAATATTAAAATGACAATGAAAAAACAGAACAACTAAGTCTGTTTCTGTATAAGCATAGCTCCAGCCATTTGGTAAGTTTCGTGTTCCTCCTTCGTGTATGCCCTACTTACTGATCATTTTGCAATCTCTGCATAATTTTTAAGAACATAAGTTCTTGGCAGATATTCTGGTTTATGACTTAAGTAACAAGTGTCTGAGAGTCTAAAATCATTAGTATCTATTGTGTAAATCTATATTTAGTAGCATAAAATCCAATGAGATCCCTAATTACTGATCATAAGAAATAGCTGATTTTTAAATACTGAGAGTAAAAAATCACGCTAAGTGCTTTAATTATTTTTTTCCTTGGAACTGATGGCTTCATTATATCTGACACTATTAAGAAAAGTTAATTCTTCAGGGGACTAAAATCTGAAAGTGTTGTACATTTTAAGTGTTTTCTCTTTAGATGAAGATTTATTTTATTTTAATGGGGGACCACTTAGTGAGAGAGAAGGTTGTAAAAAGACTTTTGTGTGCACATAAAAATTTTAAAGACTCTATGCTCTTAATATTTACAATGAATATTGTTATATATTTCCTGAAAAAGTAGAGAATCCCTCAGAATGGAAATCGTAAAACTTACAATAGCCTTTCATGTGTTCTATTTCCCACCATATGGATAACTCCATTATGTATATAAATAGATTTGGAAGGATTCAGTTGGATGTGGCTGCTGCTTGGTGGGTGGTTTAAATATTGAAGGAGAAATACAAAGATTTGAAGAAACCTTCTCAAGACTACCTGCTCATGTATTTTTTCATTGATATTCTTTAAGAGGATATACTTCCACATGTCTGGTATTTAAGAGCAACCCCTGAACATGATGGGCGGGAATGATTAAATATGTGACATGGTAATAGGACATCACCTTGGAAGTTGGAACTGCCTTGAAAAATGGCTGAGTCTAGGCTCTTCTCTTGATATTCTGAGGTGCACACACATGAGATATCAGGTACCTTCTTAGCTCTGAGGCTGCTGCCTCTTTAGTTGGGAAACTTGCAGGCAAGGTATCAAGGCTATTGGTCAGTAGGAACTACTCTCAGTGAGAGTCATGGAAAAAATTGTTGAGAGAGATCTTCTTTCCGTGCAAATCCACATGAAGGTAGGTTTAGTGTCAGATTTCATATTGAATATTGTTGATGATTATTCTTTTTTTTTTACTTTTCCTCCCGGGTCCAGAAGGATGCATCAAAGATGATGTATTTTGCCATAATTTTTTTTATATTCAAAATGTAGTTGCTTATATCAGTTGAACTTGTATTTGCATGTGTCATCAAGATTCTGCCTTTCTCAAAACTTCACCTGCACCTCCTTTTTCCAGTTTGAAAATAAGTTTCTCCTCCATACTTCTCTGAATTCTTCCAACTCAAAATGGGTAATGAGTGCCAGTAACTGAAAAAAAAAACGTATTTGGATAAAAGATTATATTTTATATTATTTGGGATGAGTGCTGTTTTTATGTTATTAAAACATACTTTAATACAGGAAATTCAGAGACAACATGCTCTACTATAGATAGTATATATTTTGATGTGAAAGCCAAAAATCAAATACTATTCTTGCATTGGAAGCTGGATGACCCTGAAAATTTATTTCTCTGAGATGCAATTTCCTGATTTGTAACAATTCTAAATTAAAACAGTGATATCTGCATCAAAGAGCTGTTATAGATACAAAATGAGTCAGGAGCTTTAGCACACACCCAGAATGTACTAGCATGCGAGAATACCCAGCCTGGACTGAAAGTCTTAGGGGCATTTGCATTGAGAAAGGGCCACAAACCCAGCATTCATTTGAATAGAAACATGCAATTTAAAGCTTTCACTAAGGTGTAATCAATTGAATAGGGCAAATTAGTAACCAGTCACACGATAGGTACATTCCCTACAGTACATTATCATCATGAACATGAAGCAAAATACCGCCCCTTACAAGTGCTGCCTTTTTCCACTGCAGTGGCAAAACTGAATGATGAGAAACATCACTATTCCTATATGGAATTTAGTAGAATTTCTTAGGGAAACATATGCATGTGTTTTAAACATATACATATATTTTAAAGAGACTTTGTTGCTTAAGTATGTTTGAGAATGTGATTAGGAAAACAATATATATATAATATATAATATATTTATAAATATCAATATGTTTTCTATCTCTATCCATTCTTCTATAGCTATCTATCTATCTATTAATTTATTTATCTATCTATCGCAATCAGTCTGTCATCAACCATCCATCCATGTATGCGTCTATTTTTGTCATATTCTCTGTTGGGATCAAAATCTCAACTCTTGTAACTCCAAATAAAACTACCTATATGTTGTAGGGATCCTGGGCAAGAAGTTAAGCACAAAGCACACCTAGAATGGCTGAAATGCATGGATCTGGGGGAAGAGCGTACAAAGCCATCATATCAGGATTCCTCATGCAGTGGGACTGGGGTCTGGGTGACACTGGAAGTGGTTCTTGGCCATAGTTGACAAATGTGCATTTAATTTAGTAGCTATACATTTTCTAATTCTGGAATTTTTATTTATTTTCTACCTTTTGATATTTTCTCTTTTATCTGTTTCAATATTATAATCAATCACACTAATTTTAAAGTGCCTTTCAGACAGGTAAATTTTAATTTATATTTTGTTTTGATAAAACAAGTCACCATGAAGGTGAGTCAGCAAGGTAAGCAAAGCAATATTTTGGACATGAAGGATTATAACTTACAAATTATTTGAAATAAACATTAAAATAATTATGATTACAATGTTTAAAGAAAAAAACAAGAGGTAATAACCAAATAGAAATTCCAGAAGTTAAAAATTGTAGGTAATAATTTCTATAAAAGCACATTAATTTTCACGGTAAAAGTAGATTTCTTTTAATAGGATAGAATTCATTACAAGCTTTACCCGCACTTAGCAGTGTACCAATACCAACATATAAAAATGCTAGACAGAACCTGGAATGAGCTGAGACAAACCTGGAATGAGCTGAGATTCAGCATCAAGGGATGGAAAAAAACCCTAGAATGAGCTGCGAATTAACATCAAGGGATGGAGAGAACCTTCTCGACCAAAGGGGGAAGAGTGAAATGAGACTAAGTGTCAATGGCGGAGAGATTCCAAACAGAGTCGAGAGGTTATCCTGGAGGTTATTCTTACGCATTAAGTAGATAT
>PVIY010044237.1:0-19834 GCA_004026745.1 Myrmecophaga tridactyla
ATAGATAGGTCAAGTCTACTTAAAATTAGGCCTAAGGGTCACCCCCAAGAAAACCTCTTTTGTTGCTCAGATGTGGCCTCTCTCTCCAGCCAACACAACAAGCAAACTCACTGCCCTCCCCATCTCTACGTGGGACATGACTCCCCAGGGTGTGGACCTTCCTGGCAACGTGGGACAGAAATCTAGAATGAGCTGGGACTCAGCATCAAGGGATTGAGAAAACCTTCTAGACCAAATGGGGGAAGAGCAAAATGAGACAAAATAATGTGTCGATGACTGAGAGATTCCAAACAGAGTTGAGAGGTTATCCTGGAGGTTATTCTTACGCATTAAGTAGATATCACTTTGTTAGTCAAGATGCAATGGACAGGCTAGAGTCCATTGAAACTCCTGAAAATGTAGAACTGTGTACCAGTAGCTATGTTTCTTGAAGATCATTGTATAATGATATAGCTTTCACAATGTGACTGTGTGATTATGAAAACCTTGCGTCTGATGCTCCTTTTATCTACCTTATCAATAGACGAGTAAAACATATGGAATAAAAATAAGTAATAGGGTGAAGAAATGTTAAAATTGATTTAGATTGAAATGCTAGTGATCAATGAAAGGGAGGAGTAAGGGGTATGGTATGTATAATCTTTTTTTCTCTATTATCGTTTTATTTCTTTTTGTGTTGTCTTTTTATTTCTTTTTCTGAATTGACGCAAATGTTCTAAGAAATGATCATGATGATGAATATGCAACTATGTGATGATATTGTGAATTACTGATTATATATGTAGAATGGAATGATCAAAAGTTAAGAATGTTTACGTTTGTTGTTATATATTTTTTAATTTAAAAATTAATTTAAAAATCTATATCATTTTCAACAGAAAATGATTTGTCTAAGATTGAATAAAAAAGAACAATCTATTAAGTTCTAATAAACTGTTTAGATTACACAAACTACTAGTGAGGTAGTAGCTATTTCACTGGCAATAATGCAAAAGTATCTTCTGTTTTCATGACCTAGTGGAACCCTATGTTATCTTCAAACTCTTCATGTCTAACAAAACAAATATAAAATATACAACATAAAAAAAATAATCACACAGTCACAATGTAAAAGCTATATTGTTATACAATCTTCTTCAAGAATCAAGGCCACTGGAACACAGCTCTACAGTTTCAGGTACTTTCCTCTAGCCACTCCAATACACCATAAACTAAAAAGGGCTATCTGTATTATTTGTAATAACCTCCAGGATAACCTCTTGACTCTGTTTGAAATCTCTCAGCCACTGACACCTAATTATTTCTCATTTCTCTCTTCCCCCTTTTGGTCTAGAAGTCTTTCTCAATCCTTGATGCCAGGTCCCAACTCATCCTGGAATTTCTGTCCCATGTTGCTGGGGAGATTTACACCTCTGGGAGCCATGTCCACGTGGTGAGGGGAGGCAGTGAGTTGATTTGCTGCATTGGCTTAGAGAAAGAGACCACATCTGAGCAACAATACAAGGTCTTCTGGGTTTCCTTGTATCTTCTTAATATGGTTTATCTCTTTAGCCATCTTGTTAAAATTATTTAGGAGATTTGTTTGAACATTTTTTGATTGGTTCCAAATTCTGCATTTCCTCCATTTATGATTTGATCATTTGGTTTGGCCATATCTTCTTGTTTCTTGGTTTGTTTTCTAATTTTTGCTGGTATCTGATTATCTTGATAAGATTCAGAAATTTGTTTTCCCTCTGTTAAAATTTTGTTGTTGACTAGATTTGTGTTAAATCCCTCTGGTATATCAATATTTCCCAGTCAAGACAGGGCCAGGGCCCTACACAGGGCAGACCAGTTCCTAAGGGCCCTGGAGAGAGGTTCAGGAAAGCAGCTTCTCAAGATTGCACTTTGCAAGCCTCCCCAGCAGATGGCACTTTCTGGGAACCTATTCCCCACAGCCCTAGAAGCTGTTAATTTTATCCCTGTGTTTCTGAGGTGGGCAAAAATAATGGCACCGTGGTGCTGTGGGAACCATTCCAGAAAGGACCAAGGTTGTGGGACTCCGTGGTCCAATTTCACCAACCAACAGTTAGATCAGTACTGTGCTGTAAACCCCTCTATTCCTGGGTTTCACTGCCTTGCAGACCACAGCAGCCAACTAGGCAGGAACCAGAGTGACCCAAAGCTGATGGCCTTGAGGATGCATGCCAGGAGCCACACTGGAATTCACTCTCTCACTGCATGGATATAATGAAGCCACGGGCACTCCTGGGCTCCTGCATGAAGGTTCAAGGATGCAGGATTCAAAGGATCCACTTTGCCAGCCAACACTTGGATCTGGACTGTACTGTGTCCCCTCTTTTCCTGGGGGAAGGGCCTCCCTGTGTCTCCCAGATCACAGCAGCCACCCAGGTGGGAACCATGCTGACCCAATGCTTCGAGCCTCAGGGGCTGTGCCTGTAGCTGCAATCAAGTTCACTGATCTCAATTTTTCCATCTTAGTTTCTATGTTTCTTCTCCCAGCTCTATCTTTTATGTTGTAGTAGTCCTTCCCTTGTCTCCCAAGCTCCAAAACCTCTTCTTTGGAGTTTTTGCCTGTTCTCTAGATGTTTTCGGCAGAGTGAGTTCTGCCTCTCCTTATTCCCCAATCTTCCCAGAAGTCTCCTTGACTTTTAAGCTAACTGACTTTTGAAAAGGGAATCAAGTCCAGTTGATGGAAAAAGGACAGTCTCTTCAACAACTGGTTCTGGGAAAAGTAGATATCCACATGCAAAAGTATAGAAGTTGACCTCTTACCTCACACCATATATAAAAATTAACTCAAAAAGTGGACCAACAACCTAAATGTAAGACTGAAAACTATAAAACTTTTAGAGAACACTGAGAAATATCTGCAGGGCCTTGTATTAGGCAATGGATTCTTCAACTTTACATGAGCAACAAAGTAAAAAAATAAACTGGACTTCATCAAAATTAAAAACTTTTGTGCATCAAAGGGCATTATCAAGAGAGTGAAAAGTGAAAAGACAACCAACAGAATGGGAGAAAATATTTGAAAACCATATGACTGACAAGGGTTTAATATTGAAAATATACAAAGAACTACATGTCAACAACAAAAAAACAAACAACCCAATTAAAAAATGGGCAAAGGATTTGAATAGGTATTTCCTCAAAGATATGCAAATCAAAACCACAATGAGATACCACCTCACACCCACTAGAATGTCTATTATTTTTTAAAAAAAGGCAGAAAATAACAAGAACCGAGGAATATGTGAAATAGAAACCCTCATACATTGTTGGTGGGAATATGAAATGGCGTAGCCACTGTGGAAAACAGTTTGGTAGTTCTTCAGAAAGCTAAACATAGGAGTACTAAATGACCCAGCAATCTCACATCTAGGTATATACCCAAAATAGCTGAAAGCAGGGACTCAGACAGATATTTGCACACTAATGTTCATCGCAGCATTATTCACATTAGCCAAAAGTTAGAAGCAACCAAAATGTCCATTGGCAAATGGATAAACAAATGTGGTATATAAAAAGGACTGATGTTTATACATGCCCCTACGCAATGAACCTTGAAGACATTATATTGATTGAAATATGTCAAACACAAAGGGACAGATACTGTATGATTCACTTACATGAAATAGCTAGAATACGCAAACACATAGAGACACAAAGTAGAGTACAGGTCACCAGGGGCAGGGAAAAGGGGAATAGGGAGTTAATGCATTATGAGTGTGGGGTTTCTATTTGGGATGATGGAAAATTTCTAGTAGCGTATATTGGTGAGGGTAGCACACTATGATTGTGATTAATCCCAATAAATGGTATGCTTGGGAGTGGCTAAGGTGGGGAAAGTTTCTATATCTTTCCATAATTAAAAAAAGAGAGAGAGCAACTAAAGAGACAGTGACAAACACAATACACAATCCTGGAGTGAATCTAATAATGGAAAAGAAAAGGCCCAAAACGACATATTGGGGACATGAAAAAAGTAGAACACGGACTGTAAACTTTATATTAATGTTAAAGTTCTTAAACTTGATAACTTTACTTCAGATGGCTACATAAGTGAATATCCTTGTCAGAAAATGTACATGGAAGCATGTGTTCAAGAAGCATGATGTATATAATCTACTCTCAACTGTTTAGAAAATTGATAGATGGACCAACAGATAGATGGACAGATAGAATATACAGCAAATGTGGCAAAATGTTAAAATTGATCTGGATTATCTGGTGGATGGTATGTTGTTCTCTGTATTTTACTATTTTTGCAACTGTCCTCTAAATTTGAAATTATTTTAAAATACAATGTTTAAGACAAAAAAAGAGCAAAGGCTCTGAGAAGAGAACTAGCTTTGGCAGTAGGAGAGATTTCTCTTCCACTAAAAGGAGTAAAGGAGAAGCAGAGGTACAAGTCTGTTCAAATCAAAATCTTTCATTATGGAACTCTTTTTTTTCTGTACAAAATCTAGTAGCTTTTGAGGAACATACTTTGGGGAAGGCTATCATGCCAGGCCCTATAGTTGACATCAATTCCTGTATTCACCACCTCCACATTAGTTCAGCTAGACACATGGTCACAGTCTGGTACACAGAGGAATTAAGTTTTCTTTGTGGAACCTGTTGACCTATGAAAGGAAGTCTTTGCTCTGCTTCCTTGGCACCACTACAGTAGCTTATACTGCCTTCTCTTATGGACTTACTATACCTCATTGTAATTATTTGTCTATCTTCTATAGTAGCTATGAACTCTTGGAGGGCTGAGAATTAATCAGGGTATAGTTTAATGCTCTGCACTAAATGCCTGGAGAAAAATGAAATGACAACCAAACATTATAAATAATACATGAAGTCAGAGAACATTATAAAGATCTTGTGAATCAACCCTTTTAGAAAAAGAAGACAGAGAACCAATTCAGAGGTGCATCCCATCCCATTCCAAAAAAAAAAAAAACAAAACAGGTAACATTTAAGACTCTGAAAGGTAAAGTAACTTACCTGTGGTTATATAGTGGTAGGTCAGGGCTTATAATCTGGTCACACAATGTCTGGGACAGTGCTCTCTGTACCAATGTGATACCATCCCATTCTTTCCCCATCAACATCTGCAATTCTGTTCTTACACTGTCTCTCCCAAACAAATCACTCAGTCCAATTCACTGTCAGTTTATAATTCCGGGCAGTTTATTTGAAGTAACTTGCAACAGACTCTGCCTCTCAATGTAGCTGTCCCAATCATGTAAGGATGGGGATGGAAAGGAAGAGGGTAGTGCCTCTCCAGCCTTCAGCATGTGCTGTCTCAGCCCTGAGTCCCTCTGCCTATGAAAACTTGCTCAGAAAGCAGTGGTGCTGGGAGTATTTTAAGTTGTGGCCATTTCCTAATGGTCACATTCTAGTCACTGTAATCAATATGTTCAGTGGTGGTCAAAGGCAGAAAAGAGGCATAAGTTATTGAGAGACACTAACCTCTCTTAAAGAGGGTTCTAGGAATGATACCTGGAATGCTCAATTTATTAAAGTGCTCAACTACAACACAAAAAATAAAGGCATTGGTAAGGTATTTACTGGTAAGAAAGCAAATGATCTGAGAGGTTTCTACAAAGATACAACAACAACAACAACAAAAAATACAGAAAAAGAACTCTGCTCACATCATTACAGCAGTGATGAGGGAGAGGAAAGCTTAGAATTTGGCCCCTGAATAACTCAAACTCTGAATCAAATGTATCCCTAGATGGAGACCAGCTCCTTTACCTCCTCATGGACACAGAATGAAACATTTATCATTATGTCTTTTTTGTTCTAACACTTCTCTCACTAAATAGTCTTCTGATATGAAATTTGGTTTCCTGAATGGATATCACCACTAGGAAAGCAAGGTCCATTATGGGCAAGTGATCGATTTAAATATCGCATGTAAATCACTTTCCTGTAAAGTGGTTAGCAAAAACCTGGAGATGAAAAATCTGAGTTATCAAATCTGCCAGGTTGAGGCCCATACCCAAGAACAAGAGAGCACCTGCAGAACCATAATCTATTCATCCTTTTGGCATGATTGCAATATCCAGGACTGGGGTGCCAGGGTAATGAGAGACGAGTATCCATCAGCAGCAGTGGCTCTCTTGTCCTGGAAGTCAATGTATGGCTTCAGCTGTCACTTGTAAGTCCAGTGGGCAGTGGC
Source organism: Myrmecophaga tridactyla (assembly GCA_004026745.1). Classification (NCBI taxonomy): domain Eukaryota; kingdom Metazoa; phylum Chordata; class Mammalia; order Pilosa; family Myrmecophagidae; genus Myrmecophaga; species Myrmecophaga tridactyla. The sequence continues at coordinate 6,182 of PVIY010044237.1, forward strand.
CCAGCCCTGGCCCTTGCATAGGTCCCGATGACGAAGGAAATAGGCATGGACTCGGAACCGACGACCACAGTGGGGACAGGCATACAGCGCTCCAGCATGGGTCTTCATGTGCTCTGTCAGATGGTGCTTCAGTTTAAAGCGCTTGTTGCAGATGCCACAGCCAAAGGGCCTAAGGCTGAAGGTCAGCATGATGTGCCGGTCACGCTTTGGCTTCACTGCAAACCGCTTCCCACACAAGCAACCAAAGCATTTTCCATCTGCAGGGGGTGCTCCCCCTAGCTTCACAGGCCCATGTACAGCCTGTCCTGCTCCCCCAGGTCCTCCACCTCTTGACAGGATTTCGTTCCCATGAAGATCCACTGGTTTCCAGGATGGGCTCCCTCCCCCAGATGCTGTCCCTGCTCCTGAGGGCAGTAAGAACCCTAGCTCCCTGTCCCCTTCAGGGAACACTTTGGTCTCCTCCTTTGCTCCTCCAGACTGAGTTCCACCTCCTGATAACTCCTCCTTAGGCTCAAAAGGTTCCTGCTTAATGTAGAAGATTTTGGGGGGCAGCACAGTAGGAGGGGCAGGAGGCTCGGGTGGCGCACTCTCACCCTCTGGAAGCCTGTGTGGAGTAACAGATATGGGCAGTGGGTGGGATCCATGAGAGTGGGGAAACCCCCCCGATACTCTCTGCGGTTGAGGAGTCTGAGAGAGTGCTGCTGATCCCTGGTCCTCATCTTCTTCTTCCTCTTCTTCCTCCTCCTCTTCCTTCACTTGAATCTGTAACACCTCTCCCAGTTCACTTCCCTCCCCTCCCACAGGGCTATCTGTAGAAGCAGTGGACTGCACCATGGTCTGGAAAGGAGGAGAACGAATGCACCAGCCTCCTGGAGACGATGTGGTGGAAAGAAGGGTGTGGTATGGGGTCACTCCATGACCTGAAATTCCATTACCTGAGGTTTCTAGTTCTCTAAGAATCTCTGAGCACTGATCTACTACTTGCCACATCTGGAGTCCACTGGCCACAAGGAGGTGGGCAGGGAGGGCATGGAGTGGCAGATGGAGGCGCCCTGAGTAAATGAGCTGGAGCAGCCCCTCAAAGGCATCTGCTTCAATGACGCTAGGCAAGGTGAGGCGTGGCGCATCCCCCAGAAGCAGCTTGTCATGGAAGTAAGGAGAAGCAGCAGCCAACACTGCTTTGTGGGCCCTAAGTTCTCGACCCTGTACCATGAGGGACACATCACAGAACTTCCCTTCCAGTCGGTGTCGATTCAGGGATTCCAGCAGCGACGAGCTATGCTGAGGGAACTCGATCTGGATTGTCCGTGGGGCTGGGTTGAAGATCGGGGAGGTAGGCACAGGAGGCCAAGGCGTCGATGTATCCATGGCCTCCTCGGAAAGAGGGATCCTAGAGGATCAGGAAGAGGAGATGGGGACTGGGGATAGACCCCAGGGCGGATACAGGCTGTGGAGAAACGAGATGGAAGTTATAGAAGCCCTGGATAAGGGGAACCACGTCTCCTCAAACAACCGTCCCCCCCCCCCCCAATTTGGAAACTTTTCCATCAGCGGTGGTTCCTGCAGATCAGTTCTGCGCCCTTCCCCACCAATAAAACAAAAACAAACAAAATACCATCACCAAGCAAAAACCGGGGTTTTAACTTCCAGAGCCCGTGGAAAATGAGGAGGAGGAAGTCCCTGACCTCACCTGGCCCGGACCACTCCTGCCCCGCTTCTCCGTTCCCCTTCACGATGCCCCAGAGAAGGGCTGCCGGGAGGCCACCGCCACCGAGAGACCGCAGGGCACCACCGGACTGCCTATCCCGCCGACACGCCCCCGCCGTTGAACACTCAGGGTAGACACCCCAGCACCTCCCCAGCTCTAGCGCCTTCCCGGGCCGGAAGCCACCGCCTTCCCGCTGGACGCCGACGCCGGGCGGGGCTAGAGCCGCAGCCGGAGCTGCAGCCAATCGGAGGCCGGTAGTCTACAAGCTTGCTGTTGATTGGCTGCACAGGTGAGAAAGGCGTTGCTTGGAGTTTGGAGCCTGGAGCCCGGGCGCATTGGGGCACAGCTGGGTGCTGCTGACCTCTCCGCGGCTCCGGGAGGTCAGGAAGCCAGAAACGAAGGGGCGAACTGTAAGTCGTCCCGGAAAGCTGCGTTTCCCGGCCAGTAAGTGTAGCGCCCTCCTCTCCCCCGCCGGTAGGTGCCCATGGGGGCGAGGCTAATTGAGCGCCTGCTGTGGACCAGCACCTTCCGTCATCACCTCGCATCCTTCCACCAGCCCCGCAAAGTAGGCATTGCGGTCCTCAGCTTCCAGGAGAGGAAAACCAAAGCTGAGTCTCTCGGCTGATAAACGGTGGGCCTGGGATGGGAACCCATATTTGCTAACGAACCAGACTTTCCTCGTACCGCAAAGGAGCATTATAACCGACAATTAAACCTTATTTGTTAAGAATTACCTTTTGAAATTAGATATATGTAGATATAGACTTGGAATCCTTTAGATAATGCCGCTCTATCCCGGCCTCTTCGCTTCTTTGCTCCTTCGGGCTAAGTGGAGCAGTGGGTGCGGGAAGAGCTAGACTGAGGAGGTTTGGCTTGTCCCTGTAAAACCCCTGCTCTCGATAACAGCATAGAATAAATCTCCTCGCTGGTTTGGGAGTGATATTTTTTGAGGGCTGTAGCATCACGGAGGGGTAGACGGCCATTCTCCCAGGCTGTCAGCCTACTTTAAAAATGAAGGTCGCACTGGTCGGTCTGGAGGTCCCAGCCTATGAAAGGCACCACAGCGATAAAAGAACGATCTCCGTTTATTAAACATGATTTTTCTGTTTCACCACACACTCCAGAAAAAAAGGAAATGAGGCTGGGAGTTGAGAAAAAGGGACAGTGGTGGGAGTTAGAGAAGGCTGGGAGTTGGATTGGGAGGGAGAACGAGAAAACAAAATAAAACAGGTAGGAAGAGCAGCTCCCTACCCTTAGTGGGTTGGGTGGGGACAAAAGGGAGGGCCAGGAAGCTCTGTACAGAGGGGTTGCCCCCAGCCCACACACACACACACCCCGGATATGTACAGTACAAACCCCAGATAATTACAACAGCCAAAGAGGAGAGGAGGAAAGAGGTCCAGGGGTAGGGCCTGAGGTGGGGAAAGCAGAGGAAAGGGCACAGGGATAAAATTTCACATATTTACAACTTTTATATAAGTATAAATTTGGCCCCGGCTGGGTGTTTATGTGTAGGGGGATGGGACTGAAGGGAACTGTCCATACAAAAGAATGAAGGGTGGAGTCTGGGAAAAGTCTCAATACCAAACGCAAGTAGGGATGAGGGGGCAAGGCTGGGTAGGGGACAGCAGTCAGGGAAGAGGGGGTGCCAAGGAGGGGCTTCTCCCCTCCTATGGCCAACCCACCCTAAACCCCATCCATCCTACCTCCCCTATCCCGCCAGAGAGCTATGTACAGAGAAACACCGAAAAATTGTGGAGCTGGCGGGAGGAAGAGAGGGAGGTGGAGGGAGATTGGGGGTGGGGGGGAGAGGATGAGAGGGAAGCCCAGCCCTGTCCTACCTCCCCCGGGGGACAGAATTATGAAAGGGGGGCCCCCCAACACCCCTCCTTCAAGACAGGTCCCCCCACCCTGGGGGAGAGAGACATGGCTTTTCCTAGTGTAAGTTCCCCCCTCCCCCTGGGAGTAGAGACCAAGAAGAGAGAAGAGAGGGGCAGAGTGGGCACTGTGCATGAGGGAAAGGCAGATAAACTAGTCTGTCCTCCCCCGTACACATACCCTCCTAACCCCCAACCCCTCACTCTAACCTCAATTCCACCCCACCCAACACACTGGGGGAGGGGGGGGCATAAGCCCCCTCACCCCGCTCTGGGACCAGCCAAGAGCAGATCAGGTGTGGGAAGAAGGGGAGATAGCTCCCATTCTCCCCTTGCCGCCCCCTCCCTGCCCCGGTGGTCCCCTCCACCCCATCTGGGTTCTGGGTGGGGAGGGAGTAAATTTAAGAGTGGTGGGAGGAGAAGGAGTTTGTGCGTGCTGAGCCCCCCAGACGCTCCTGAGAAATCAAGGGGTAACAGGGCCCCCTCACCCGGGGTCCCCTCCCCATAACAAGGGGGGCAGGGGAGGCCAAAATGGGGTGGTGGAGGGGAGTTAAGATTGTCAGCTCTGGTTACTGCTAAAAAATCACCCTGAAGTTGAAAGTTTGGAGGTGCCGTACCCCCAGGGTGGGGGTGAGGGTCTGTCCCCCAGTGCTCAGGGGAACGATGAGGCAGAGGATGGGGATAGCACCCCAGATTGAAGGGGTCTGTGTGGGGTAGGCGGTGTCCTGGAGCAAGGTTCCCGGGGGGGGGGTCACAGAAGGGGCAGCACCCCAACAGGAAGGAACAGGGGGTGGCTGAGAGTCCCCACTCTCCCTCCTGGAAATGGTGCAGTGGGGGTGGGGAATCAGTGCCTCCCAAGGAGGCAACCAGGGAGGCAATCCCGCTGTCCCTCAGCGACATCAAGTCCTGGTGGTTGGTGCTGTTCTGGGGTAGGGTGCACAGAGAAGGAGGATGGGGTCGGTGATGACGGGTGGGCTAGTGGTCTGCGGTGTTTCGGAACTCGCCGTTCTCGGTGATCTGTAGCCGGGGTGGGGGTGGGGGAGCTGGGGGGGCCAGGCCGTTCCAAGGTGGGGCCAGCGTCACACGCGGGTTTGTTGGACCCAAGGGGGGAAGCTGCCTCTCCTGCAAGACACCAAAAAGGAGAGCGCGGACTTATTGAGACGCTTCGCAGGGACCTGGGTACAAGCACCCCCAGCAGTAGCCTCCCCCTGTAGGTAGCCTACTCCACAAGCCATATCCCACCCCTATCTTCTCAGGACAATCCCCACCATCCTCCCATTTTGTTTCTCACCTGCAGGAGAAGTTACGTCCTTTGGGATCAGGGAAAAGAAAATCTCACCCCCAGAATCCTAAGAGGGGCCCGTTCAACCCAGGGAGTCACACCAGGAAACCAGCTCAGAATTAACAAGTTGCTACCTCTCTCCCAGCCTAACCCCTCAATCTTTACCTGCATATTCCTAGCCCAGCCCTCCCTCTTCCTCTTGGGACCCCCCCCCCCAGCCCACCCCCAATCCGTGGTTGGAACTTTGATTTGAGGGAACAAGGGGAGGCAGTACAGCAAAACCTCATTAATTCAAACCCCTACAGATTCAGAATTTTTTCATAATGTGAACAAAAACTGGGCTTGAGTTTTCCTTTATCTGTGAAGAAAGGGTGTGCTAAAGCAAATTAATGGTGGAAATGTATCTGTAGGAGGGGATATTTAACCAATACCAGAAAACAGACTTTTCAATCCTATCTATTCATTAACCCATGCTCCCTGAGGGCCTCAAGTGGAAAAAGCCTTGTTCACCAAGTTCTACTTACTGTATATATTTTGAAGACATGCATTTCATTAAATAGACACTGTCATTCAGTTTTGTCACTTATTCAGAGTAGCCATCTTCTCAAATATAACATCCCAAATTAGAGAGGTTTAACTGTACTGGGGGGAAAGGAAGGGGATTCAGGGGAGTGGTTTGAGAAGGCAAAAAATATTGTGGGAGGGCTGCCTCTCTGATGCTTATGGCAGAAATGACTAGGAGCTTCTGGAGAGACGCAGCATGATCCAATCTCTGCTTCCCCAGGAAACAGAAACTAATTTCATTCCTTTCTACCCTACCTCCCTTTTGATCACTCTCCCTAATCCTATTCTCATCACTTCTTACCACTCCTGGAACAACTCTTGGTTCCTGCTCTCAGTCCTAGCCACTGTTCCTTTGATGAGAGAGGAGAAGAAAGCCATCTGTAATCCCCTACACTTCTGGTTGCAAACTTGGCTTTTTTAAAGACAGGATCAGAATTAATTTTCAAATCTATGGCTAAGTTACCATAAGTGAGTGGTTAAGAACAAATACCCAAGCTATTTCCAGGACCACCAGGCATTTAGGCCTGGAAATCTCTGGCTGTATTTCCAAAGGATACACCAACATTCCAAGCAAAGACTCCCAAGACTAGCTCTTCCATCCCAGATCAAAGAGCTCATCTCTCAGGAGGTCGTCAAAACCCCAGCATTAAGCAAAGTTGCCCTCTTAGCTGAGTGAGTATCTCAGACTTTCTGTAAGTTACTGAGAGAGGAAATTATGTGCTGTAGTGTGTCCTGAGTATGGCAGGAGAGCAGGGGAAGGAAACCTCAGATTCCCTTCCCTCTGCTCATCTGCTGGCGACAACACATAGGCATGCCCCCAACACCCCCATGGACCCAAATTTAGAAAGTGGATAAATTAGGGTACCATTATTCATTTTACAAAAGAATTCACTGCAGGAGTCCTTTAAATGGCGAGGTCCCCTGGTGCCTTTTAGCATCTGTTTACAGATCACTAACTACTTTGACAGAAAGGCTGGGCAGGCAGAGAGTTAAAATTACAGTGTGAGGAGCCACTGCCCACTGCAGATCAATCCCACAGAAAATAAAGCATTTCGGAAGTGATGTCAGTCACTGACAGGTTCCCATTTACCGGCTTTCTAGGTAGGATTATATGTCCAGAAAGGCCATTCAGTGGTGGGAGAGGGGGAGTGAATGGCATTAGCAAGCTGGGGATGCGGGCTCTGACAAGAATAGACAGGTTATTTAACATTCTGTTTCTGGCACCTCTGCCTGGAAATCAACATGGTCAACGAGCCTATGAGCTCATATAAGAAGACATCTCACCCCACTCCCAACTCCCACACCACAGGAGTAAGTTCATGTCCTAACATCAGTCCAAGGTATCTTGCTGGCCCCTTCTCCTGGTCTCACCCACCCTTCTGGTCATTAGGACATCTGAACAGCATTCTTTCCAGAGTCCCACTAAGTCTCCCTGAGTTAATATTCATTCCTAATTCCCACTCATTGGGGTTAATACAATGCCTTTTACTTCACAAATACAGGGAAGAAGGAAGAGAAACAGGTGGGGAGTAGAAAGAAGGAAGAGTAGAGAACCAAGATTAGGGAAGGATAAGGAAACCCCAACCTACCTTCTGTAGTCGGCACAGCCCCTATTGCCAGGGTCCCCCAACATCACCACCTCCACCCTTTTAACAGGCCCCACCTCCAACCTCCCAACCCCTAGACGCTCTGGTGAAATGGGGGGTGACAGACGCACACTGGAGAGATAGAGGAGGAGGAGATTTTGGAGTCAGAGGAGGCTGGGAGGGGTGAGTAGGAAAGGGATGTGTTTGGGGGTACAGTCTGAATTTGCTGGGTCTGTCTAGGGTCAAATGACTGTGTATTGGTAAGGTATTTCTGAACAATTCTGGTAGCAGCAGGAAGAGCTCTCCTTGCTGGTACCTTGGGAGATGGGTCTATGCAGATGTTAGGAGGGTCAGGTCTGTGGAGGCTCTTGGAGGACAGTATGAAAGAGGAGAGCCTCGGGAGAGTCAGAGGGGAGTGGGCTTCATGACCAACCTGCAGTGGTCCGGAGTCACCTCCCCCTGTGTCCTCCACCCGTGGTCAAAGCGGAACGAGGAGAATTACCTGATGAGGAGCTGCAGGGGGAGAGATTGGGGTCACGGGGTCAGGAACCTTGGTGGTGGTGGTGGTAGGAGGGAGCCTGGTGGTCAGAGCAGAGGAAGGAGGAGCATGGGTAGGAAAGTGAGCATAATTTTGGGAGAGCAGGGGGCAGGGGTGCAGAAGGGAGGTCCTGAAAGCTGCCTGGAGAGAAGAGAGGGAGGGCAAAAGGGGACTGGAAATCTAGTCAGATATGAGGGCTAAAAGGGAAAGAAGGCCGGACTTAACACTGAGGGAAAGAGCAAGGTTAAATGTAGGAGGCCTCGGAGGCAACATCTCAAGAGTCAGGAAGAAAAAGCTATGCAGGAGCTGCCAAAGGTTCAGGAAGCTAAAAAAACAGGGGTGATAGGGACCCGAAATCCACAGGGTGCCCGTCAGCCTGAGGAAACTAGAGCTCATACCACTGATGCTGTTCTAACAAACTGCAGCTTCCAGCCTTCCAAGGCCCAGAAGAGCTCAGAGGAAGCAGAACTCTCTACCTTGAAAAAGAGGGAGCAAGGAAGGGGCAGGAGTTCAAGAACCTGGATGGTGGAATGGGGACAGCAAGAGTGGGGCCTGGTAGAAAGTACTTACATAGATAGGAGTAGGGAGGAGGGGGTGGGAAGGCACAGAGGGTTGGGCTGACACTGCAAGGAGTGACAAAGGCACAGACGATGGGATGAAGATGGGGTCACTGGGGGCTGACCAAAGCAGCCAGTGGACAAATGGAGGACAATGGGAGAGACAGATGGTGATGGGACTGGGGTGGCTAGTGCAGTGAGGGCACGAAGGACAGTGGGATGGATGGGGATGGGACACGGAGAAGATAAATGACATTGTAATTTCCACCTGAGCGTCGAGCAGCCTCTTCTTGGGTTCAGGCAGCGGCTCAGCCATGGCGGGGTGGTCCCGGCGCAGCTCCTCCTCCACCAGCATCAGCCTGAAGGGACGGGCTTCAGTGGGGTTAGTGGCGGACATGGGCTCGGAGCCTGCCCATGGAACTCCTGATCCTGGGGAACCCCTTCCCTCCAATAGTCCCTAGAAAAGCTTCAGGCATCCTTCTCCCCTATCTTCAGAATCCCTCTGTTGTCACAACCCTAAAGATTCTGTTACTCAGGGTCATACTTGCCACCTTCCTCTCAGAGGCCCTCATGTCTCCCCACTAAGGACATCTTCCTGTGCCTCAGAGACCTCTATGACCCAGACACCCCCAATCCCCCATCCTCCTAAGTCAGGACAGTAGCGCTCCTTCCACAGACCTTTGTGGCTGAGAACCTGGCTTTCTCAGGCTATGTCCCCCACCGTACCACATGAAGCCCAGGCTACCTCCAATGACAGCCCCTACAAACCCCTAACCCAACAGGGGTCATGACAGTTATCATTCCCAGCACCTCCCTGTCTTTGATGAAGAATCTCAAGGTGATTTCTAGAATTCAGAAGGAGTTAAAGGCCCTCATAAAGGATGTCAATAAAAGCAGTGGTTTTCAAAAAAAAAGTCAAGTCAAGAAGCCTTTTTCTCTAATTAAATCTTAAAAGCACATTTAGAATGGGTTGAAATGGAGCTGGCTCTGGTTGGAGTGGACCCAGGATTCCTCCTCCACACCTCCTCCTAGCTCTCAAGATAATGACCCCCTTGTTGAGACACGTTCTTTGGAGCCTGGGGCTTGGCAGAGCAGTTGAAAACTAGTCGACAGGCTAACATGAGGGTCATTAACTTTCTAACAGAACTTCTTTCCAAGGCTAGAGAGGGAGGATCAGCCTTGGTTGGGGACAGGCAACTCCAGCTACTCCAGCTAGGAAATCCTACTTAGGTTTGGGTGAACATCACAACTTGGGCTGAGAAAAACCAGTAGGGACTCCTGGCTTAGACTGGGTCCAGACACAACAGTGATGACTACATAATAACAGATGTCTTCCAAAGGCTTCAGAAGTACTTCTATCAGGTGAGAGGTCAGGGTTTAGTAAGGGGACATTTAATGCACTAAGATTTCTTCCCATCTGGTGATGGGGGATAGAGAGAGATTGGGTGATATCTCTGGTCTCCTGAGTTGGGAATGAGGGTAGGAGGAGAACCTCGGGTGCTCTCTTCAGCCTCAGGCTCTTCCTTGCCGCCCCTCCCCAGGCCGCCCCTCACCTGCCAATGATGCTCTTGATCTGTGAGTCCTTCTCCACCTGCTGCTGCCTCAGCCTCTTCTCACTCTGCTCCAGTCGAGCCTGATACTGCATCAGGATTTTGCTGGTCTGTTCTTCCTGGGACAGCAGCCTCCGCTCATATTCTTCCAACTTCCGGTTGGACATGTGCAGCCGCTCCTTCAGCGAGTGGATCTCCTCCTCGTACTCCTTCACCTGCCCGCCGGGCACACGACCCCGCACTGTGAGGGGTGCCCTGCCCTGGGCCCACTAACCTGTCTCCATCCCTGCCTGCCAAGCACAGTCACTGCATGTTGAAGGACAACCCAACCACCTCCTCCAGCCTTTCCCTGCCTAGTGATCATGCACACACCCCCACTTCTGAGAAGGCCTCCTTCATGGAGCTGAGGCTTCCTCAAAATGGGGGAATGGCACAAACTCCCACATCCTGAAAGGTGTATACACACACACACACACACACATATATCCTCACGTGCACTTAAGATTCAAGGACCCACACAGAAACCTAAACAGACTGACAGACACAACCTTGAGTAACTATACCCAGAAACTTAAGACAAGATGGTGGCTCCTCAGCCCAAACCCAGGCTCAGAGCACATGGAGACAGGAAGGACAGATATTAGAGAGAAGGTACTGTCCTACATGTGACTCCCTTCTTGGCTCTGTCCCTGGAATAGGGGGTCTGGGTATCAAATGAGTTGAGTCGCTATTAATAATGACACCAGAATTCCAGGACTGGAAGGGCTCTGAAGAGTCGTTAATCTGCTTTAATGGGTCTAGAGTCTAGAGCTGTACTGTCTAATATGGTAGCCACTAGCCAGGTGTGGCTAATTAAAATTTAAATAAAACTAAAAATTCGGTTCCTTAATTGCACTAGCCAAATGTGGTCAAAGGCTACTCTATTGGACAGTGTCGAGTGTAGAACAGCTCCATCGTTGCCAAAAGTTCTATTGGACAATGTTACTGTAGAGCTCTTCTCAACAAGGATTCCTCATCTGAACCACAGATAAAGAATGATTTGACAGACTCTTTTCTAAGTTTTCTGGAGAGTGCATTCATAACCAAGACCATTTTAGACGCAAAGGAGAGAAATTCATTCATTGCCTATGATGGGTATCCTAGGGCAGTAGGGCTTAATTCTCTTATGGAATTTGGAAGAGAAAGACTTCTAGACCAAGTCTATCTAAATCAGCCCCAACATCTTATTCCCAAAGACCACTATCCCCAAGAAACCTCTCCACTTCCTCATTTGGGGACACACTTTCCTTACATATGACCTAATCCAGCAGCCACCCTTTTCTTCAGGACCCTTGGAGCAAAAGCTTCCCCAAGCAATAGCTTCCCCAAGGACTTTTCCTGCTAAGTCACCTGTGAGTACCCCAGAGCTAGTTGTACCCTTTGCCCTCAGCCTCCATCAGCAGTCTGGTCAGCTTTTCCACACATGGGCCAATGCACACCACTTTCAAACAAAGTCACAGCACACAGACCCTCTGTCACCTAGGCCCCTGGCACAGTGACTGGGTAAACCGGTCATTGCTCAAAGTACAACTGTACTTCCCCCACCCCACCCAATTTATTAGCTCAAGCTGCTAGGAAAGTAATTTCTCCTTTCCTAAGCAGTCACAGAAACACAGGTTTATGTTCTCCCTGGGGAAGAACTTGGAGATGACATTAATACAGAACGTGATTTTTCCCACATAGTCTATGATCTGCATAATCTACAAAATAGAGTTTAAATAGACTTTTCAACAGACTGTATAACTGGTCTCTCCTCTCAGACAGAAGGTTTTCCAAAAGAAGGAAGTGGGTCTTTGTTTTGTTTTCTATCTGACCCTGGATGTTTCCCTTGCAAATGACTAGAGGCTTCCCCTGTGGGTTAAGGGAAGGCCAAGGGGCTTGGGGCTGGCAGAGCCCAGCGTACCCTGTCCAGTCGGCTTTCATCCATCGATTTTGAATACTCCTTGAGCTTGTACTCTTCCCGCTCGATGTGGGCACTCTCGATGTCAGCTGACAGGTGAGGCATATTGGAGACCCAGGCCACTGTCCGCTCAGAGGCTGGCATTGTGGGGTTCAGCGTAGATGGTGTCTGAGAATGCTGGGATGTGGTAAGGGTGGGGACAAAGAGAGAAAAGGTGGGAAGAAAAGTCAGAGTGCATTTACAGGGAATGAGCACAGCTAAAGGAGATGATGGTCCTAACCCCACTACCCTGCTCTAGTACTTATCGCCTCCTGAATACTCTGTAAGTTACTGATTAATCACATCTCCCCTCTGGAATGTAAGCTCCATGAGGGGAGAGGATTTTGTCTGTGTGGTTCACTGCCATATCCAAAGTACCTAGAAGAGCACACAGTACATAGCAGGTGCTCCATATACATATTTGTTTAACAAATGAAAGGAGGTGAAAAGATTGTAACTTCAGACCACAGACTATTCTACCCCCGCTCCTCCTCCCTTTCTTCTTCCCTCCCTGCTCTTCACTGATCTGGCCTTCCTCCCACTTTCACCTACCTGCTTGGTGATGGAGGGCTTGAGCCCCCCACCCCCTCCTCCGCCACCGCTGCCCCCGCTGCCCCCAATGCTGCCCTCCTTGCTGAGGCTCTGTTGCCGTGGACGGGCAGGACCATAACTTGGTTCCGGTGACTGCAATAGATTCCCGCTGGATGGCCGGGGTTTCTGGGCAGCGCTGACTGTCAACTGCTGAGACTTGCCCCTCTGCAACGGAGGCGGCTGGCCCCCGCCACCCCCGCTGCTGCCCCCACCACCACTCCCACCTCCAGGCCCTGACGGGGCTGGCCTCTGGGGACCGATGGTGATCTGGGGAGGAGAGAGCATGTGCTGCAGGTTGTCCTGGAGTGAGAGCTGCCGACGGGTGAAGTCAGTGCCAGAGGGTCCAAATTCGTCACTATAGCTGTGGCTATGAAGGATGGAGGCAGCAGGGGGCTTGGGGACCCCTGAGGAGAGGTCTTCACTCTTGCTATAGCCATGGAATGGGGCAAAGGTGTCCCCAGGGGGCTCTCCACCTCGGTGGTGGTGATGGTGGTGATGGTGGTGATGGGAGGAGGGTGGGCCATGACCACCACCCCCTCCGTGGCCCCCTGGGGGACCTGGCCCATCGGCAGCCATGTGGAAGAGAGGGTTCTGGAAGGAGAGGGGGATGCGTAGTTGCTGGGCAGGGACACCGTCCGTGGTGACACCCATCTGGCTGAGGCGCATGCCAGCTGCCGTGATGGACGAGCCACTCCCCTGGGAGAGGCGTCCAGCAGGTGCAGGCCGCAGCCCCAAGGCTGCTGTCAGTGAGGCCTGGCTTGAGTGCAGCAGGTCCCCGACAGCTGCCAGGTTGGAAACACTGCTGCTGTTGAGGCGGCCACCAGGCCCATCCCCCTGCAGATCCAGCATGGACACACTCTTGTTGACACTCAGCATCTTCTGTTCTGGCTCTGTGATGTCCGAACTGCTTGTGCAGTAAGCTGGCGAGGAACGGGCCAGGGGTGGGCGGCTTACATAGAACAGGTCTTTACCCCCACCGGGGGGTGGTGGGGGCGGCTTTTCCTTGGTTGGGGAAGGGAGGCGAGCCATGTCCATAGAGCTGTTGAAAGGGAAGGGGCAGAATGTAAGACCAGGGCTACTGGCAATTGAGCCTGCTATGGTGTGGCACAGGCCTTGGGGTGAAAAGTAGGGACCCACAGGGAAGGACTGAGAGCTGGTGGTAGCAGCTCTGGAGAGGGCAAGCAGGGAGGATGGGAGGGGATACTCGGGAAGAAGGAAAGGACACAGCCCCTCCAGGAATGGAGTGAGGCCTAGAGGAGACCTAGAAGAGGGGAGATGGGGCATCAAGAACAGGGATGAGGGGCAGGGTCTGGGCCAATATGGTGGAGATGAGGGTGCACTGAGGAGAAGAGAGGAGGAGGGTGAAGGCCAGTGGAGTGGGAGAGGGAGCAGTCAGGAGAGGAGGGGGGAGGGGAAAGCCCC
>PVIY010044238.1:0-19840 GCA_004026745.1 Myrmecophaga tridactyla
TTTTTACATTCAGTCCTGTTGCACAATCTGCATACCTTCAGTTCCAGTTACCCAATATTTACCCTGTTTCTGTCTCCTGATGACCTCTGTTCTTAACTGAAATCATCCAAGTTCATTCATTAATGTTAGTCCATATCAGTGAGACCATATACTATTTTTCCTTTTGTTTCTGGATAATCTCACTAGCATAATGTCCTGAAGGTCCATCCATGTTGTTACATACTTCATTACTTCATTCTGTCTTACCGCTGCATAATATTCCATTGTATGTATATACCACAGCTTGTTTAGCCACTCATCTGCTGATGGACATTTGGGCTGTTTCCATCTCTTGGCAATTGTAAATAAAGCTGCTATAAACATTGGTGTGCAAATGTCCGTTTTTGTCTTTGCCCTCATGTCCTCTCAGTAGATACCTAGCAATGGTATTGCCAGGTCATATGGCACTTCTATACTTAGCTTTCTGAGTTACTGCCAAACTGCTTTCCACAGTGGTTGTAGCATTTGACATTCCCACCAACAGTGGATAAGTGTGCCTCTTTCTCCACATCCTCTCCAACACTTGTCGTTTTCTGTTTTATTGATAATGGCTGTTCTGGTGGGTGTGAGATGAAATCTCACTGTTATTTTGATTTGCATTTCCCTGATAGCCAGGAAAGTTGAGCATCTTTTCATGTGCCTTTTAGCCATTTGTATTTCCTCTTCTGAGAAGTGTCTGTTCAAGTCTTTTGCCCATTTTGTAATTGCATTGTCTGTCTTTTAGTTGCTGAGTTGAACAATCTCTTTATGTATTTTGGATACTAGACCTTTATCTGATATATCGTTTCCAAATATTGTCTCCCATTGTATAGGCTGTCTTTTTACTTTGTTGATGAAGTTCTTTGATGCACAAAAGTGTTTAATTTTGAGGAGTTCCCATTTATTTATTTATTTCTTCGGTGCTCGTGCTTTGGATGTAAGGTCTAGCAAACCGCCTCCTATTATAAGATTTGTAAGATAATTCACTACATTTTATTCTAACACTTTTATGGTCGTAGATCTAAAGTTTAGGTCTTTGATCCATTTTTAGTTAATTTTTATATAGGGTGTGAGATATAGATCTTCTTTCATTCTTTTGCATGTGAATATCCAGTTATCTAAGCACACCCATTTATTGAAGAGACTGTTCTGTCCCAGGTGAGTTGGCTTGACTGCCTTATCAAAGATCAGTTATCTGTAGATGAGAGTGTCTATATCTGAACACTGTATTTGATTCCATTGGTCACTTTATCTGTCTTTATGCCAGTACCATGCTGTTTTGACCACTGTAGCTTTGTAATACTTCTTAAGGTCAGGTAGCATGAGACCTCTGACTTCATTTTTCTTTCTCAGGATACTTTTAGCTATTTGGGGCACCCTGCCCTTCCAGATAAATTAGGTTATTGGTTTTTCTGTTTCTGAAAAGTACGTTTTTGGGATTTTAATTGGTATTACATTGAATCCGTAAATCAGTTTAGGTAGAATTGACATCTCAACTACATTTAATCTTCCAATCCATGAACACGGTATTCCCTTCATTTATTTAGGTCTCCTGTGATTTCTTTTAATAATTTTTATAGTTTTCTTTGTATAGGTCTTTTGTGCCTTTAATTAAATTTATTCCTAAATATTTTATTCTTTTGGTTGTAATTGTAAATGGAATTTTTTTCTTGATGTCCCCCTCAGATTGTTCATTATTAGTGTATAGAAACACTACAGATTTTTGAGTGTTGATCTTGTAACCTACCACATTGCTTTACTCATTTATTAGCTCTAGTAGTTTTGCTGTGGGTTTTTCGAGGTTTTCAACATATAGTATCATATCATCTGCCAACAGTGAGAGTTTTACATCTTTCTTTCCAATTTTGATGCCTTGTATTTCTTTTTCTTGTCTAATTGCTCTGGCTAGAACTTCCAACACAATGTTGAATAACGATGGTGATAATGGACATATTCCTGATCTTAGGGGGATCCATGTCTGTTCATACATTCTGAATGAATTGTTTCAATTCCTGTATCTCATTTGAATTTTTGTTTTGTTCCTTTGACTGGGCCATATGTTCAATTTTCTAGTATCATTTGCTATTTTTTGCTGGCATCTAGGCATTTAATTACTTTAATTGGTTTATTCTGGAGATTATTTTCTCTTTTTTACTTAGGATTTTCTTGCTGGATGCCTTTGTTGTCTATCTGTTCTTTGACATTCAGTTCATCTTATTCTGGACCTCTAGCTTTGGTTTTGTTGGTTAACAGATCAGAATTTTTCAGTTCTTATTTTCTTGTTTTTTGCCCTGTTTATGTGGTGCTTTTCTTCCCCCACTCAGGAGGGTCTACTTAGGTATTATAAATCCTAGCCAGATTTTCCCAGACCAAACTGGCCTCCTGTCAGGAGGAAAGAGTCACCTGCGTCAGTTTTCCCTGAGGGTGAGATTGAGCAGATTGAAAGGCTTTCCAATGAAGCCTCTGGGTTTTCCGTTTTTCCTACCCTGGCCAGTATGTATTGATTGTCTGCCTGCAGGTCCCACCAGCATAAAGTGATACCGTACCATTTTACTTCAGCAGACTCTCCCTGCTGGGGGTATGGTGGAGACAGAGGAGAGATTGTAGTCTGGTTTTAACAGCTTCACTTTTCCAGACCCTGGGGAACTTGAGGGAGCAATTCCACTTGAGCTTTCTCCTCTCCTGGGGAAGGCACAGGCTCCAGACAAACAAAGAAGCTTAATTCTGCCTGTGCCTGGGGCAGTGGAACTTGAGAAGCCATGCACCTGTATCCAAAGAGTAGTCAACCTGTGGAAACACAGCCATCAAAACAAAAGAGAAAAATTTTTTCAGAGCAGGACCCCCATTCCTCAGGTTTACCAATCAAGAGCTTAAGTTGGTACGTTGCTCTGTGTATTTCCAGGTCCTATGAGCCCCCTCCTATTCTTCAGAGCCCTGACCTTTTCAAACACACAAAAAACCTCTGGTGATTTTGTTTTTTTTACTTTTTCTGTCAGCCCTGTCCCCTCTGCGCCGGGTTAAAAACCAGCGACCTTTCCTTTTGCTCGAGGTTCAGCTGAACTGGAGGCCTATTTTTAGTAGTCATAATTTGTTAATTAATTCCACAGTTGGAGTTTGGTTGTGCTCAGCCCCTGCTGCTTATAAACTCTTTTTCCTTTCCCCTCTGAGAAGTAGCCTGTGGGGAAGGTACTGGCCTGCGCATCTTGGGGATCTTATGGTTCTGCTTGGGCTCGCAGCTGTTCCAGCTCTTCCAGCCTGGGGTACACTGTGTGTCTGTTCACTGATATGGCCCCAGCAGTTGTTCTGTACTCTTCCTGGCTATTTATTAGCTGCTCTGGAGGATGAACTGAATCCCACACCTTGCTAAGCCACCATGTTGGCCCTCTTGGTTGCTTTTTTTTTTGTCTTTTGTGTTTGGGTGTTTCTTCGCTTGGGGATCCTGGAGGACACCTGTGGCCATTGATTTCAGCCCTCTTTACAGCAAGGTTTCTCGCTTCATCAGCCTCACCCAGGATGTTTTGCTTGGCTTTCTTCGTGTGTGTGTGTTGTGTGTATCTGTCTATTTCTTGTTCTAGTGGATATCTGAGGGATCTGCATGTAAGCTAGCATTGGTTTCTGCTCTCTTGGCAGTAGCTGATCCTCACATTCATAAGGAACTTCAAGGAGCTTTGAATATTCAAAACAGTTTTGAAAAAGAAGAGTCGGAGGACTGACACTTCCAGATTTGAAAATGTGCTACAAAGCAACAGTAATCAAAAATGTTTGGTACTGGTATAAAGACAGATAAACCAGTGGAACAGAAATGAAAGTCCAGAAATAGACCCGCATTTCTGTGGCCAGTTGATTTCCTACAAGGGTGCCAAGTCCATGTGATGTGAAAAGAATCTATTCAACAAATGTCCACAATATTGGATATTCACATGAAAAAAATGATGTTAGACCCCTACCTCATACCATATACAAATATTTTCTGTATGGCTCTTTACAGAAAAAGTTTGCCAAGGCTTGGTCTTGCCAACAATTAGTGTTTTTAGCCTTTTTCATTTTTGCTATCCCAGTGGCTGTGTAGTGGTATCATATTCTGGCTTTGTTTATAGTTCCTTGATGCCTAATGATGTTGGTCAGCTTTTAAAAAAATTAATTGATACTTTGCTTTAGTATAGTATCTTTATTATAATTGAGCAGCTTTTGATATAATTTTTGGCCTTTTGGATATCCGCTTTTGTTTGTTCAAGTCTTTTTCACAGTCTTTCTGTTCAATTGTTTATCTCTTTCTTACTGATTTTTAGGAGTTTTTACGTACTGCAGTTTCTTCAAGTCCTTTGTGAAGATATTTACCTCTATGTTTCACTGTCTCTGTAATCTGTCGGAAACATTTTCAGTTAGTCAGTGATTTGCCTTTTCTCTTTCTTAATGGTGTTTTGATGGACAGAAGGTGTGACTCTTTCAAAGAAAGAAATTAGGAATTTCTTAAAGAAATTTTAAATTTAAAACCCGATAAGTTTTTATCATAGCTAAGACTTGGTTGCACATTTTTTGTCCCAGACCTAGTTTGTACAGAGCATAGACTGGCGCTGCTAAAACTTGAAAACATGCCAGGCACAGATATAGACCTAGATTTATTGAGATTCATGAACTGGAGAGATCTTCCAGTGGCAGCTGATCTGGATAGTGTCCTATGGGGAACATGGGGTAGAAGGTTCGATATGTGATTTTAGAACAAAGACATTCCGTGTGGTATGAGGACATCAGGTCTTTAGTATAGTCTTTAAAGGGGCCTAAGACCTGATGTTTAAATTGAGATCAGTATTTAAGATAAAATCAGTACTACTTTTATGTCAGTGTTTTCATTCTCCCTTCTCTGGAGAGATTGTTTATTTTCTTAACCTTTGTCTTTGGCTAAAGCAGCTTTGTTACAGGCTGTTTAGGGGGGATCCAGGCTCTGGGCCACCACAGTCCACCCTTTGTAACAGGCTGTGTTGACTGTTGGACAGGCATTGCATCAATATACCACAACAATATAAAAGACAACAGAACAATAATAATCCAACACATAGGGCAGATACTCTTATAGAAAATACCAAAGCTAAGTAACAGAATTAAACTAAGTAGAAAGGGGGTAGATAATTGATCGATTCTGTGTTTGTGCTTTTGCTTATGCTTGTAAAATATTATGTGAGCAATCAGGAATATATACACAATAATTTTATGTTTATGAAGGGCATAGGTTCTGCCTTGTGCCGTTCCGTAATTGGGTTGTCCCATCATTTCACAATGATATTGCTAATTTAGATTCATTGAGCAGTGAGCTATGTGGTTGGCCAAGTCTGTTATATGCTTTTCAGTAACCATTGCAGCTCCCTCTAGGACAAGAAAAGCTAAAGGATAAAACTACTGTGGGGTACATTTCACTTGACATTTATTTAGATTTAACCATTTCCCAATTGCTAGAAGTGTGTCGTAAAGAATCATATAAAGTGGAAGGGATGTACAGCTGCCCACATGTACAGTCTTCTATCTAATTATAAGGTAAATAAGGCCCTCTATATTGTCCACAGGTTTATAGTCATCCGTGGGGGAGACACATGATCTGTGTCTGTTGAAGGTACTTTGATGTTGGAAAAGGTTATCATTTTGTAGCTTAATGGTAAAATCACACATTTGTGAGGGTAACCACCTCATGTATTGGATCCCATTGCAGACGGGTTATTGCTTCCATTTTCAGCCGTCCTGTTCTTTCATGTTCTGGTTCTTTGGTGCTTATTAATTTCCAGCCTCTTTCCATTGTGGTCAAAGAAAGTTCTTTGGATAATTTCAATTTTTTCTTTTTTCTTTTTGGGTGCCTGGTCCAGGAATTGAACCTGGGACTTCCACATGGAAGGCGGGCATTCTAACCACTGATTGTGCACCCTTGTATAATTTCAATTTTATTAAATTTACAAAGACCTGTTTTTTGTCCCAGCATGTGATATTTTGGATAATGTTCCATGAGCACTGGAGAAAATGTATATTCTAGTGTTTTCGGATATAACAGTTTATATATGTCTGTTAGGTCTAATTCTTTTATCAAATGTGTAGATTCTCTGTTTCCCTGTTGATCATCTATCTGGTTGTTCTATGTATTGAGGAGAGTGGTGCATTGAAGCCTCCCACTATTATTTTTGAAATGTCTATAGCTCCCTTTAGTGTTTCCAATGTTTACCTCTATTATTTTGGAGCTCCATGATTAGGAGCATACGCATTTTCATGATTGTTATTTCTTCTTGGTGAATTGTCCGTTTTATTAATATGTATTTTCCTTTTTTGTCTTATTTGATGTCTTAACATTTAAAGTCTATTTTATTTGATATTAGTATAGCTACTTCTGTGTTGTTTTGGTTATTGCTTGTGTAGAACATCTTTTCCCATCCTTTCAATTCATTTGTGTCCTTAGGTCTAGGATGTATCTTTTGTAAACAGCATAGAGATGATCATATTTTTAATCCATTCTGCCAGTGTGTTATCTTTTAATTGGTGAGATGAGTCCATCAATGTTTACTGTAAAAGAAGTTCTTGAATCTACCATCTTATCCTTTAGTTTTTATTGTCATATCTATATTCTTTTCCCTCTTCATTTTTATCCTTTAAATTACCCATACTGTTACTCTTCAATTCTGTGCCCTCTTCCAGACTTCTCTCTGTTTTTTTGTTTTTGTTTTTAACATGGGCAGGCACCGGAAATTGAACCCAGGTCTCCAGCATGGCAGGTGAGAACTCTGCCACTGCACCACCATTGCCTGCCCATCAGGAATTTAAATATATCATATCACTACTTTCTTATCTCTATGTTGCCTTTTGAGTATTCCGAACTCTCTCTTATGTGGTTTCCCTTGTGTGTAATAGTTTCTGTGATTATCTTTTCAGTTCACCTTTCCAGTGTTTTACTCTTCTCTTCTCCTTGTGGGATACCAGTGATTCTTATATTTGCGCACCTTTTGTTGTCTGTCATTTCCCTGAGATCCAGTTCTATTTTTTACATCTTTTTTGCTGTTTGTGCTTTTGTGCACTTGAGTTTAAGTTTTCTGTCTTCTAGCTGACTTATTCTTTCTGCTGCCTCTTCAAATCTGCTGTTGTATTCCTCTTTTTATATTTCTACAATATCTTTCATCTATGTGAGATCTTTTATTTTTCTATTTAATCTTTCAAATTCTCCTTTTTTCTCTTCTAGTGTCTTCCCAGATCCTTTGTTTGTAAGTATGCTTTAGTAGTTGTTCCATATTCTGTGTCCTCTCCAGTGACTTGATTTGGTCGTTTAGCTGGGCCATTTCTGTCTGCATCTTCTAATTATCTGAGATTATCCTTTGTATCCAGGGCATTTGATTATCTTAATAAGGTTATTTTTGCATATTGGTTTCCTTCACTCGTCTGAAGTTTTGTATTTATTTCATTTTGCATTGAAGGTCCCCTTTTGCACTTAGTTTGTTAGTAATTCCTTGCCAAACCGATGTCCAGAGCTCATGTAGGGTATGCAGTTCTATTTGGGCATCTATTAAAAGATAGGCTGTATAGATGCATGTGTGGTTCAATGGCCGAATGCCCACCTGCCATGTGGGAGACCTGGGTTTGACTCCAATCCTATGCATCAAAAAAAAAAAAAAAAAAAAAAGAGAGAGAGAGAGAGAAAATATACTTAAGATCTGTTAAAAACTAGGCAGAAAAGCTGGGTCAGTGGTTGAAAGCTTGTCTGTCATGTGCGAGACCCGGGTTTGACTCCTGGCCCAGGTACCAGAAAAGAAAAATTGCAGTGTGCAGCTCTGTTGGCTTCCCCAGTCCTGTTTCTACATCTGTGTATGCCTGAAATCCTTGGACCACCATGGGTAAAGGGAAGTAATACTGGAATCCCATGAGCTTCCCTCATCTGCCTACTGTCTGGTGGGTTCCTCTTTGTGTCCCCACCTCAACCTCCCATCTGTCCAAACCAGGTGCCCATGGTGTCCTGCTTCCGGGGTGGGGAGCAGGTACCGTGCACTGATACAACAGTCCGTATGCACAGGGGAAGTAAGTCCACCACCCTTCAGGCTCCCAATGTGGTA
Organism: Myrmecophaga tridactyla; assembly: GCA_004026745.1. Taxonomy (NCBI): domain Eukaryota; kingdom Metazoa; phylum Chordata; class Mammalia; order Pilosa; family Myrmecophagidae; genus Myrmecophaga; species Myrmecophaga tridactyla. Next base: position 8,091 of record PVIY010044238.1, read on the forward strand.
CTCCCGGCCATAGGGCCATGCAGGAATACCTTCCAAACGTGTTGTGGGAGCTGGCCACAGTGGAGGAATGCTCTGCTGCCTCCCCTGTGCGCTACCCATTCCCGATTGGCTGGTAGTTGAGGATACTCGCTCATCTCTATCTGTTATAGTCTCTCTGCTTCAACTCTAGTCCCAGTTGTTTATTGGTTTTATTTATTTATTTACTTTTATTTCCTTAGTTTACTTAATTTACTTTATTTGTTTAGACATAGATTTATTGGGGCTTATGAACAGGAGAGGTTCTCTGGTGGCAGCCAGTCTGGAGATTTAGCACTCTGCAGGGAACAGGGGGCACAAGGGGCAATATATGATTTTAGAAGAAAAATATTTCATATAGTTTGAGGACATTGGGTCTTTATACAATCATTAAAGAGATCTAACCTTATGTTTTATGAACTGTTAAGACTGAGATACAATCAATGCTGTTTTTACATCTGTGATTCCATTTTTTTCCTTATAGGGAGATTGTTTACTTTCTTAACCTTTGTCCTTGGCTAAGGCAGGTTTGTATAGGCCTTTTAGGGAGGGACCTGGGCCTTGGGCCACCACAAACATTTATATACTAGAGTAGTATAATTTATATTTGTTAAAGGTAACAAATTATTTTCCAACTGCTTCATTGTTGGAAAAAAATGTAATGTCTCAAATTTGTGGAACCAATTAATTTATTTTTTAACTTGTTGGAGAGAATTACTTAAAAATTATTTTTCATTAAGTTTTCATCATTCTCATTTCTAGGTATTAAGGATGAAAATGAAACAGTACTGAATCCTGAAGAATTTGCCTCTCTGGAAGAATATATTCCTACTCGACTTACAAGTGTTACTCTCCTCAAATGTACTTGCACAATTTTCATGGCAGAATTCAACTTGCTTAGTTATTTGCTACCTGTCATCTTGGGAGAAAAGGTAAATTTTTGTAATTCACTTATTTTTAATCCTATGCGTATTTATTGGCCCTATGATATTATAAGGAGCAGGTGGTTAACTAAAAGTGTATCTGCTTATATAGAGCAATACAACTATATTGCTAATTCTTAACAATCTTTTCTTTTATGATATAAAAGCAACATAACTATGATTGCTAATTCTTAGAAAGTCTTTTTATGTTTTTTTTTTCTGATAAAATGAATCTGTGTTAAGGCTGTATAAAGAAATATTGACGAGCATGGCCCTAAATGTATTATACTAGGTATAATACTTTATAGAATTATTTTATATATCTAAGCCTCATTTTCCTTTTCTAAGAAAGCAAAAGAAAATTTCTTTGAATTTCCACATAATGAAGATGATATAGAGGCAAAAAGTGTACTAATTTTAAATAAGAAGAAAATATGAAGTTATCGCAGGAATTGCCTGTGATTTAGTAGTTTCATTTTGCATATTTACTCCCTAGTGGCCACTCGTAAGTAATTAGTTTGTTGATAGGCAAAGGCATAGATTATTTGAGGAACATTTCAATGGAGAAAATTAAAATGTGCCATTATTTTTTGTTATTTCCATTTTTGTTGTCATATAATTATTTTTAATATTGATATATATAAACATTTTGCCTTTAGCCTTTCTCTCTGTATCTTTATTCCTTTATTTCTTAAATTTTATCAGTCATGTATTCCAGAAATATCAGTAAGTTATTGAGGCATTTATCTCTAGAACTTTATCTTGGGTAATCTATAAAATGTCTTATTTAACTATAGTTCCTTTCTTTATAAAATAGAGCTAATAACATTATTTTTGGAGGTTTTTAGAGATAATATATGTAAGAATTTAAAATTATGCCTGTTACAAAGTCAATACTTGACATCCTGTTTCCATGAGGGTGAGTAGCTTGTATTGGGCTAACTCTTCTGAAGATTTTAATTATAAAAGTTGAAGAATTGTGCAAAGTAACTGTTTTAAGGCTTTGGAGAGCAACTTGAGAGGCTAACGTAGTAACCTGAGGGGCTTAGATCCTTGAAGAAGGGAGGAAGCACATGAGGCAATCTTCGCATTTACTGCCATGCTTTTTTATTTTAAAAAAGCATTTGTTGTGAAATATAACTAATATACAAAAAAGCAGTAAATTTCAAAGTACATTGTAATCAGTAGTTATAGAGTGGATTTCTGAGTTTGATATGGGTTACAGTTCCACAATTATAGGTTTCTCCTTTTGGCTGCTCCAAGATACTGGAGTCTAAAAGAAATATCACTATATTTAACACTCATACTCATTTGTTAAATCCTATTTTCTCTGTTATAACTCCTTCTCCTTTGATTCTTGTTCTAGTTTGCTAGCTGCCAGAATGCAGTATACTAGAAATGGAACAGACTTTAAAAAGGGGAATTAAATAAGATGCTAGTTTACATTTCTAAGGTTGTGAAATTGTCCAAATTAAAACAAGTCTATAGAAATGCCCAATCTAAGGCATCTGTGGTAGTTAGATTTAGGTGTCAATTCGGCCAGGTGAAGAAGGTACTTAGTTCTGTTGCTGTGGACATGAGCCAGTGGTACCTAAACCTCACCTGTTGCTCATTACATCTGCAGTTGGCTAAGAGGCATGCCTGCTGTAATGAATGATGTTTGATTTAATTGGCTGGTGCTTAAATGAGAGAGTGCAATGTAGTACAGCCCAAGCAGCTCAGCATACCTCATCTCAGCACTCACAGTTCAGCCCAGGCCTGTTGAGATGCAGAAAGGAATCACCCTGGGGAAAGATGTTGGAACCCAGAGGCCTGGAGAGAAGGCCAGCAGAGATCACCCTGTGCCTTCCCAATTAAGAAAGAACCTCAGTTGAAAGTTAGCTGCCTTTCCTCTGAAGAACTAATGAAATAAATCCCCATTTATTAAAAGCAAATCCGTCTCTGGTGTATTGCATTCCAGCAGCTAGCAAACTAGAACAGCATCCAAGGAAAGATACCTTGGTTCCAGAAGGCCAATGATGTTCAGCGTTTCTCTCTCAGATGGAAGGGCACATTGCAAACATGGAGGCATCTGCTAGGTTTCTCTCTAGGCCTCTTGCTTCCAGAAGCTCCCCAGGAGAAATTTTCCTTCCTCATCTCCAAAGGCTGGTGGACTCTTTGCTTCCTGGTTCTGTGGTGTTCCCTGCTCTCTCAGAATCTCATAGCTTTCTCTCTTCTTGTTCTATAGCTTTTTCCAAAATGCTTCTTCTTTTAAAGGATTCCAGTAAAACTAATCAAGACCCACCCTGACATGTCTCCACCTAATCAAGTTTAATACCCATATTTGATTGAGTCACATCTCCATGCAGATAAGCTATTTAAAGTTTCCAACATATAGTATTGAATAGGGATTAGGAGAAACTGTTGCTCCCACAAGGTTGATTAGGATTAATACATGGCTTTTCTAGGGTACATAAACCTTTTCAAACCAGCATAATCCCTCTCCCAATCTTTAGGGGTATTTGGGCTATGACCATTCTAACTTTTTCATTTTGGACAGGAGTGTTGATAATATGGGATAGGGAGATGGAACTAGTTGATGTTCTTAGAGAGGCTGGCCCCTCTGGACTTCAGGATTTATCTGGCTTAGGAACCATCTGAGAGTTGTAGGTGTCTGGAAAGTAACACTGCTATGCTTTTATGTTTCCTATTTTGATGGTAAGGAGAGCTTAAGCAGAAATTGCCATTCTTACTTGGTGAAGGAGTGAGATGTAAAAGTTCTTGGTGTCAAGGCTGCTGAAATTGTGGGGAAAAAAATGCCAGAGAAGAGGCTCATTTACAAGGGAACCCCCAAATCTGCATAAATTTATGTATTAGGTTGCTAATGCTGCTGGAAAGCAATATACCAGAAACGAAATGGCTTTGTGAAGGGAATTAAAATATTTATTTATTTTATTGCTAATTCTTCACACACATACGTTCTATACATGGTGTACAATCAATGTCTCACAAAATCGTCAAATAATTGTGTATTCATCACCATGATCATTTTTAGAACATTTGCATCATTCCAGACAAAGAAATAAAAAGAAAAAAGAAAAAACTCGTACATCCCATCGCCCTTACCCCTCCCTCTCATTGACCAATAGTATTTGCATCTACCCAATATGTTTTACCCTTTGTGCCTCCTTTTAATCATTTATTTTTTTCTGTATTTTTTTACTCATCTGTCTATTCAGATAAAAAGGATAAAAGGAACAACAGACACAAGGTTTTCACAATGTCACAGTCACATTGTAAAACTTTTATCTTTATGCAATTATCTTCAAGAATCAAGGCTCTAGTACTCCCTTTAGTATTTCTTGCAGAGCTGGTCTAGAGACAGCTAGAGACCAGCTAGAGCTGGTACTAGAGACAGATATGAAAACACAAAAGAAAGAGGTGTGGAGAAGAGTGTAGAAAGAAGGAAAATTAGATATGACATATAAAATCCAAAAGGCAAAATGGTAGAAGAAAGTACTACCTACAGTAATAACACTAAATGTTAATGGATTGAACTCCCCAATCAAAAGACATAGACTGGCAGAATGGATTAATAAACAGGACCAATCTATATATGCTGTCTAGAGGAAACACATCTTAGACCCAAAGATAAACATAGGTTGAAAGTGAAAGGTTGGGAAAAGATATTTCATGCAAATAACAACCAGAAAAGAGCAGGAGTAGCTATACTAATATCCAACAAATTAGACTTCAAATGTAAAACAGTTAGAAGAGACAAAGAAGGATACTATGTACTAATAAAAGGAACAATTCAGCATGAAGACATAACAATCATAAATATTTATGCACTGAACCAGAATGCTCCAAAATACATGTACCAAACACTGAAAACACTGAAAAGAGAAAAAGACACATCTACCATAATAGTTGGAGACTTCAATTCTCCACTCTTGTCAATGGACAGAACATCTAGACAGAGGATCAATAAAGAAACAGAAAATTTGAATATTACAATAAATGAGCTAGAGTTAACAGACATTTATAGGACATTACACCCCACAACAGCAGGATACACCTTTTTCTCAAGTGCTCATGGATCATTCTCAAAGATAGACCATATACTGGGTCACAAAGCAAGTCTCAATAAATTTAAAAAGATTGAAATCATACAAAACACTTTCTCAGATCATAAAGGAATGAAATTGGAAATCAATAATAGGCAGAGTGCTAGAAAATTCACAAATATGTGGAGGCTCAACAACACACTCTTGAAACAACCAGAGGGTCAAGGAAGAAATTATAAGAGAAATCAGTAAATCTCGAGGCAAATGAAAATGAAAACACAACATATCAAAACTTATGGGACGCAGCAAAGGCAGTGCTAAGAGGGAAATTTATTGCCCTAAATGCCTATATCAAAAAAGAAGAAAGGGCAAACATTGAGGAATTAACTGTCCACATGGAAGAACTAGAGAAAGAACAGCAAACTAACCCCAAAGCAAGCAAAAAGAAAGAAATAACAAAGATTAGAGCAGAAATAAATGAAATTGAGAACATGAAAACAATTGAGAAAATCAATAAAACCAGAAGCTGGTTCTATGAGAAAATCAATAAGATTAATGGACCCTTAGCAAGATTGACAAAAAGAAGAAGAGAGAGAATGCAAATAAATAAGATCAGAAATGGAAGAGGAGACATAACCACTGACCCCACAGAAATAAAGGAAGTAATAACAGGATACTATGAACAACTTTATGCTAATAAATACAACAATGTAGATGAAATGGACAACTTCCTAGAAAGGCATGAACAACCAACTTTGACTCGAGAAGAAATAGACGACCTCAACAAAGCAATCACAAGTAAAGAAATTGAATCAGTCATTAAGAAGCTCCCCAAAAAGAAAAGTCCAGGACCAGCTGGCTTCACATGTGAATTCTACCAAACATTCCAGAAAGAATTAGTACCAATCCTGCTCAAACTCTTCAAGTAAATTGAAGAGGAGGGAAAGCTACCTAATTCATTCTATGAAGCCAACATCACCCTCATACCAAAACCAGACAAAGATATTACAAAGAAAGAAAACTACAGACCAATCCCTCTAATGAATATAGATGCAAAAATCCTCAACAAAATTCTAGCAAATCCAGCAACACATTAAAAGAATTCTACATCATGACCAAGTAGGATTCATTCCAGATATGCAAGGATGGTTCAACATAAGGAAATCAATTAATGTAATATACCGTATCAACAAATCAAAGCAGAAAAATCGCATGATCATCTCGACTGATGCAGAGAAGGCATTTGACAAAATTCAACATCCTTTCCTGTTGAAAACATGTCAAAGGATAAGAATACAAGGGAACTTCCTCAAAATAAAAAAAAAACTAAAAAAATAATGAATCAAGGCTACTGTCCAATGCTTTGCAGCAGCTAGAAGGAAAAATCTGAGATGATGGTATGATAGCCATGACAAAGTCTGGGATTTGTCCTGTAACTTTTTTTTCTTTTTTTTTTTTTTACATGGGCAGGCACTGGGAATTGAACCCGGGTCCTCTGGCATGGCAGGCAAGCATTCTTGCCTGCTAAGCCACCGTAGCCCACCCTGTAACTTCTTTTTGAAGAGTGCTTTGAAAACTATTGCTTTTTTCTTTCTTTGCTTTGTATATATGTTATATTATACAATTAAAAAAAAAAAAAAGAAGGCTACTGGAACACAGCTCAGCAGTTTCAGGTACTTTCCTCCAACCATTCCAATACACCATTAACTAAAATGGGATATCTATATAATGCCTAAGAACAACCTGCAAGATAACTTCTCGACAATGTTTGAAGTCTCTCAGCCACTGAAACTTTGTTTTGTCTCATTTCTCTCTTCCCCCTTTTGGTCAGGAAGGCTTTCTTAGTCCCTTGATGTCGGGTCCTGGCTCATCCCAGGATTTCTGTCCCATCTTGCTAGGTTGATTTACACCCCTGGAAATCTTGTCCCATGTAGTGGAGGGGTGGGCAGTGAGTTTACCTGCTGAGTTGGCTTATAAAGAGAGGCCAGGTCTGAGCAACAAAAGTGTTTCTTTGGGGGTGACTCTTAGGCCTAGTTTTAAGTAGGCATAGCCTAGCCTTTGCAGGAATAAGTTTCATAGGCGCAAACCCCAAGATCGAGGGCTCAGCCTACTGATTTGTTTATTCCTACTGCTTGTGAGAATATCAGAAATTTTCCAGATGAGAAAGTTGAATATTTACTCCTTTCTCCCCACTCCTCCAAGGGAACTGTCCTGGTTTGCAAGCTATCAGAAAGCCATATACCAGAAATGGAACAGCTTTTAAATAGGAGGATTTATTAAATTGCAAGTTTACAGTTCTAAGCTTTTAAAAGGGAGGATTTATTAAATTGCAAACTTACAGTTCTAAGGCTATGAAAATGTTCCAGTTAAAGGAAGTCTATAAAAATATGTTAATTAAGGCACAACAAAAGGTTACCTTCACTCAAGAAAGGCCAACAAAGTTCAGAGTTCCTCACTCAACTGGAAAGGCACATGGCGAACATGGTGACCTCTGCTAGTTTTCTCCCTCGGATTCTTGTTCTAGTGAAGCGCCCCTGGAGGCATTTTCCTTCCTCATCTCCAAAGTTCTCTGGCTGCATGGGCTTTTGTGGTTCTTGTGGCTCTATCCAAAATGTTTCCTCTTTTAAAGGACTCTAGTAAACTAAACTTCTAGGACTCAGAATGGGTGGAGTCACATCTCCCTCTAATCAATGGCTAATACCCACAATTGGGAGCCCCACACCTCTGTGGAGATAATCTAATCAAGCTTTCAACGTGTAGTACTGAATAGGGATTAAAAGAAATGGCTGTCTCTACAAGATGTATCAGGATTAAAACATGGCTTTTCTAGGGTGCATAAAACAGGTACAGTGACCCCACAAACACTTCCTTATTCACTATCCACATTACTCTGGGATATATCGGGGTGTCAAGCTAACCTTGACAAACCAACAAAATCGCACACACTATTCAAGGTTACGTGTGTTTATGGTGTTCAACTCAACTGACCATACGTGTTAAACTAGTAAATGCACTACCCAAAAAATTAATTTAGTACCCAATACACATCTATCCCTGTAGTCCCACACAGAAGTTGAAGTTTTAAAATATGGATGATATCGTCCTTTTTTCCTGTATTCTGGATTGCCTTAGTCCTATCCAGATCAGTTTCATTCATATCTCTACTCAAAGTCTTATCACCTTTTCAATTTTTTAAACAGTTCCTGTGTGAGGTACTGCTAACTTTTCATAGCTTCTGAGCTCTGTCTTTGAGTCTCATGTGTCACATAAATACCTGCATTTTCTGGGAATGACCAGGTTATAAACAAACAGCTCAGTATCTAGAATTTAGAAATAAGAGTTACAGCTCCTGAATATATGGGACTGCTTGTAAGAGCTCACAATATAGGACCTACAAAGAGAATTTATTACGTTAGTAGTTTACAGTTCTAAGTCCATGAAAATGTCCAAATTAAGGCACCAGTAAGAGGCTACCTTCACTCAAGACAGGCAGATGCTGTCCAGAATACCTCTGTCAGCTGAGAAAGCATGTGGCTGGCATCTGCTGATCCTTGTTCCTGGTTCTGTTGCTTCCAGCTTCTCATGCCAATGGTTTCCTCCTTAAGCATCTGTGGGCCTTCACTTAACTCCTCTGGGACACAGCTCTGGGTTCTGGCTTGCTTAGCACCTCATGAGAAGGCACATGGCAATTTCTCCTGGGTTCTACCTGTGTTTAGGCATCTGCTCTCTGTCAGCATGCCAAGCATCTCCAAATAGGTGTGTCTCTGTCAGCTCTGAAGCAGCAGTTCTCCAAGCGTCTGAAATCTCATGTTGCCTCTGGCGCTTCTTCAAAATGTTTCCTCTTTTAAGGGACTCCAGTAAATGAATTAAGACCCACCTTGAGTGAGTGAGGTCACATCTCCATCTAACCAAAAGGCCACACCCACAACTAGGCACACCACATCTGCATGGAGATAATCTAATCAAAAGTCACACCCTACAATATTGAATTAGGATTAAAGGACATGACTTTTCTGGGGTACACAGAACTTTTAAACTATCACAATTCCATTTAAACTATTGGCTAACTCCTTACTTACCCATATGCAATATTAGACTCCAAGAACTCTAGCAGAAAATAGAGACTAAAGTGCTAAATAGATATTTCACAATCTGCATGGTGTTGGGTGTCAACAGTTGGAGTTCATACCCTTCCAAGTTAGCATCTTTGTTTTCCTTTGAGACCTTAAAAGAGCCACATCCTAGAAATAAGGAAAACATTGAAATAGATTAATCTAAAGAATGCCTAAATTAGATCCTTCATGGGACCAAGGTAATCTGCTTGTATTTTGTCTGCTTACCAAGAGAAAAGTTGATTCACTTTGGAAGAAGATAACATTATTCAGTCTCTACAATTTGTTATCCACAATGTCAACTGTCTAATACAAAATTATAGTAATTTTACTATTTAAATACTAATCAAAAGAAAGTGTGGCTACTTTAAAACCTGAAAAAGTATTGTTGAATGCAAAAAAGTATGAAATAAAGATGGCCATTTTATAATGATGAAAGTGTCAACTGAAAGAGTTAATGAACAACATAGGTAATTCTCCCATACTTAATGTTGAGTGTAAAATGCCAGAAATAAGAGTATCTATACTGTCTGATTCTATTTAGCTGAAGTTCATGTACAGACAAAGCTAACTTATGGTGATTGAAGTGAGAATATTGGTTCCCCCGGTGAAAATTGGATATTGTCTGGAAGGAGACACAGAAGAGGAGAGCCTCATTAGGGTGTGGGAATGTTCTGATCTTGGTAGTGGTTATAGGTGTAAAAATTCAAAGAAAAAAAAATTCAGTGAGCTGTACACTTAGGGTTATTGTCACTTAAAAAAGCAAAGTAATTGTTCAATAAACAGTAGTTTAGAAATTACTATTGTTACTAGTAATATGTCAGAAAAGGTGAATTGTATGTTTAACTTAGCCAGGTCAAGAATAGTGTTTCTCAATAAAGACGCTTGGCTTTTGGGCTGAACATATTATATGGCATTTACCATTTTTAGTCAGTGCCTGCTAAATGCCAGTGTTCCTTTTCAATTATTGTAACACTGACAGATAGACAAAACAAAGCAAACTGCTTTTCCCAGATATTTGTAAGTACCTCCAGATTGAAGGTCATACTGTTTCTCTTTGAGAACCACAGGTAGGGCATTTTTTTATTATTCTTTTTTATTTTGCTTTTTAAATTTTTTCCCTCTGTTTTCTTTTCTTTCTTTCTTCCTTCCATTCTTTTCTTTTTTTTTTTTTTACAGGTAGGGCATTTTAAGGTAATGAAGTAGTTCTAGGATAGGAAGCAGTTATTTGCTACTCAGGATACATACTCTGGGCGTTGTGAGACTAATCTGTATTTATTTTGAAACTGAGAATACCCAGTTCACTTTGGGATTTTTAAGATTACATGAGTCTTTACTATGTGTATTGTTTGTTAATATCATATAGATCAGAAATTGTTTTTCTCTTGCAAACTTGGCTTATGTGTGTGTCTTTGACAACGTCTGGGGTAGCCCACTTAGTAACTAGGTCATCTTAATGAGAACTAAGGGAAATAAAGTAAAAAGTGTCTGGCTCTGGGGTATCTAGGAAGTCTTTTGGAATGATTGGCCTTAAAAAGTACCTTTAGAGTACTGAGGCACTTTGTGATACTATTCCAGTATCAGTAATGTTTTGATTGAAAAAATGAAAGGCTTTAGCTTAACAATAAAAGCTTTGGTAATAATTATACATTGTTTGAAATCTCAGACAAACTTAAAAATATATAGAACACGTATTTGATAATGGTAGCAGAGTTATATAGAAAGGTGTTATTTTTAGATTGATTTGATAATACTGTAAGTTGTACAAGTCTAAAGCTGATGTGCAGGGCATTACACATCAACCCTAGCTCAACCCCTGAAATATAAAGTGAACACTGTTATTTTCCAGAACTCGAGTAACTTCATGAATATGACAAATTTCCAGTCTGTTCGACCTTTGCCGTGCATTCAGATTCTGGTGGATAAAATTAATCTGGAACATTCTGTGCCAATGTATGCAGAGCATTTGGTGCATATGGTCAGCAGCCTTACTCAGCCTTCTGATAATCTACTTCATTATTGCTATGCACACTGTTACCTTAAGGTAAGTAAAGTGAATGTTCTTGTTATTATTATCTGGTTGTCTTTTGGAGCTTATTTAAGTTTCTTTTTTCTTTCAGTTGTTGCTTCATAGAATTAGATGAGATTTAATGAAGTGAGTTGAGATTTAAATAAGATTTAAAATAGGTTTATTTATTATTCTAATACAAAGTTTAAAAATAATAAAAAAATACTAATTTTAAAGATACTTATTCAATTGTTAGGAAAGAGTAGCTTGATGTTCAGTTAATGGTAACTATAAGGTTTGAAGATTTTATATACAATTTCTGTTGATGATATTTATAAGCAGAGTGAACAGTTAGCTTACTGTGAAAACTTTGACTCGTGATTTCTTTGAAGGGACAGTTTATATGAGGCATAATGTTTTTTTTTTCCTTTTTTTATTAATTTAAAATTTTTTAAAAAATATAACAACAAACACAAACGTTCTTAACTTATGATCATTCTGTTCTACATATATAATCAGTAATTCACAAAGCCATCACATAGTTGCGTATTCATCATCATCATCATGATCATTTCTTAGAACATTTGCATCAATTCAGAAAAAGAAATAAAAAGACAACAGAAAAAATTCATACATACCATACCCC
>PVIY010044239.1:0-19833 GCA_004026745.1 Myrmecophaga tridactyla
GAAATGGGTGTGGTACCACTTACTATTACCCCTAGTGATCCACTAGGAAAATTTTTGCTCCCTGTTCCTGTGACCCTGAGCTCTGCTGGTCTACAGGTTTTAGTTCTAAGAGGGGGAGTGCTTCCACCAGGAGAAACAACAGTGATTCCATTGAACTGGAATCTAAGACTGCCACCCGGTCACTTTGGGTTATTTATGCCCCTGGATCAACAAGCCAAGAAAGGGATTACATTATTGGCTGGGGTGATTGACCCTGATTATCAGGGGGAAATAGGACTGCAACTACACCATGGAGGTAAAGAAGAGTTTTCTTGGAATAGAGGTGATCCCCTAGGGTTTCTTTTACTACTACCATGCCCTGTGATTAAAATCAATGGAAACCTGCAACAACCCAATCTAGGCAGGACTACCAATGACTCTGAAACTTCAGGAGTGAAGGTTTGGGTCACCCCACCAGACAAAGAACCATGGCCAGCTGAAGTGCTTGCTGAGGGTAAAGAGAACATGGAATGGGTAGTGGAAGAAGGTAGTGATAAATATGAACTATGACCATATGATCAGTGACAGAAACGAGGACTGTAATGCTGTTTTGTTCATGTTATACTATTTAGGTTGTAACATATCAAGTTTAAGAATGAATATTACCCAAGGACTTGTACCTTATTCTGGAGAGATATAATGTGTTTCCAGTTATATGCAGGACAGTTGAGCATTGCTAGGTGAAAGAAAAAATGTGCTTTTTATTGTTTTTTATTTAGAAATTAGGTATGGTTTAAGGTGATATGTATAGCTGCCAAGTTGACAAGGGGTGGTGGACTGTCATGGTAAGGTTCATAGGTCAACTTGGCCAAGTGGTGGTACCTGTTTGTCTGGTTGGGCAAATGCTAGCCTGTCTGTTGCAATGAGGACATTTCATAGAATTAAATCATGAGCATGTCAGTTGCACCCACAGCTGATTCCATTTGTAATCAGCCAAGGGGAGTGTCTTCTGCAATGAGTGATGATTAATCTAATCACTGGACGTCTTTTAAGGAGGATTCAGAAGAGACAGGCTCTCTTCCTGCTTCAGCCAGTGAGCCTGTCTGGTGGAGTTCATTCAGCCCCTCCATCAGAATCGTCGCTACACAATTCTGTAGCCTGCCCTTCAGATTTTGGACTCTGCGTTCCCCCAGTTACATGAGACACTTTTATAAATTTTATATATGCGAGTGTTTCCTGTTGATTCTGTTTCTCTAGAGAACCCTAACTAATACACTTTTTTAAATGAAAATGAAAATATTTCTAAGTTGCACACTTGCTAGTTAGTAATTCTGTCTTATATCGGCTCTATTAATGATGAGGTAGATAATACCCCTGGTCCCATATTACCTCAGTGTCTATGATTCTACATCCAAACCAAAGTTGGTTTTTACTTCTAGCTGTTCTAAGATACTGAAGACTAAAAGAAATATCAATATAATGATTCAGCAATCATACTCATTTGTTAAACCCATCTTCTCCGTATAATTCCACCATTACCATTTCATGTTGGAAGGGGCTGTTGATAATATGGAATAGGGGGGTGGAACTAGCTGATGTTCTGGAGTGGCTGGGCCCTCTAGGTTTCAGGACTTCTCTGGTCCAGGGACCCATCTGGAGGTTTTACGTTTCAGGAAAGTTACCCTAGTGTGTGGAAACTTCATAAAATCTTATATAATACCCTAGGTGTTCTTTAGGATTGGCAATAATGGCTTTGATTGGAATTTAGCAAGCTATACCTACCTACTGGTAGGTAGCAGTGTCTAACATTTAGTCCAGAGCAGTAATTTTTATATCCAGATTTTGAGAGGCTGTTTCATATTTGTATAACCTGGTACATAGAGATAAGAATGAATCTGATCAGGTCAGGATTAAGGTAATTCAGAATACAGATGTAAGAAAGACATTGTCTGTGTTTTAGAACTTCATCTACAGTTTAAGACCAAAGGAAGAAAAGTTATTTTGCCCAGAACCTAAATTTAATGTGGCACATAATCTAACTCAACCTGTCTGTATAGATCACTTAAACAATCCAAACACAGGGATCCCAGAATAAGAATAAGGGTCTTTAATCCTGTATAGCTTAAAGAAATGCATGGATAAATCCAAGAGTACATTGAGTACATAATCAAAAGTATTGGCAAGGTCCCTTGAGGGATGGGAGAAAAAAATCTGGAAACATTAAACTTTACCACCAGGGAAATCCTGATACTGTGTCAAACATTAGGATATCCAAATCTTTAGACCAAGCCTTTGATCTTGAGGCTCGCTCTTGTGAAGCTTATGTATGCAAGTATGCCTAAAAGTTACCTCTTGAGGGTCACTTTTTGTTGCTCAGATGTGGCCTCTCTCTCTCTCTCTCTCTCTCTAAGTCAACTCTGCAATAAAATATATATGAAATAATATATGCCTTGCCAACTCCAACCAAAACCATTACTGCCAATCCTAAAGAACACCTAGGACAACAAAAAACAAGTTCTTGGGATTTTATTGGCATTGCATTGAGTTTATAAATCAGGTTGGGTAGAATTGACATCTTAACTGTATTTAGTCTTCTGATCCAAGCATGGTATGCCTTTCCATTTATTTAGGTCTTCCATGATTTCTTTTAGCAATTTCTTGTAGTTTTTTGTGCACAGTTTTTTTGCATCCTTAGTTAAATTTATTCATAAATATTTGATTCTTTTGATTGCTATTGTAAATGGGGTTATTGTTTTCTCTTGATTTCCTCCTCAGATTGCTCATCACAAGTGCACAGAAACACCATTGAGTTTTGGGTGTTAATCTTGTACCCTGCCACTTTGCTGTATTCACTTTTAGCTTTAGTAGCTTTGCTGGAGATTTTTCAGGATTTTTGACATATAGTATTATCTACAAGCAGTGAGTTTCACTTCTTATTTTTCAATTTGGATGCCCTTTATTTCTTTTTCTTGTCTAATTGCTCTGACTAGAACTTCCAGCACAATGCTAAATAACAATGTTGACAGTGGGCATCCTTGTCTTTTTCCATATCTTAGAGGGAAAGCTTTCAGTCTGTCCCCATTGAGGATGGCATTCACTGTAGGTTTTTCATATATTCCCTTCAACATGTTGAGGAAGTTCCCTTCTATTCCTATCCTTTGAAGTGTTTTCATCAAGAAAGGATGTTGAATTTTGTCAAATGTCTTTTCTACATCAATCGAGATGATCATGTGGTTTCTCTGCTTTGATTTGTTGATACGATGTATTACATTAATTGACTTTTTTTTATGTTGAACTAGCCTTGCATACTTGGAATAAATCCCACTTGGTCATGGTGTATAATTCTTTTAATGTGCTTCTGGATTCAATTTGTAAGTATTACCATGAAGATTTTTATATCTATATTCATTAAAGAGATTGGTCTGTAATTTTCTTTTCTTGTAGTATCTTTTCCTGGCTTTGGTATTAGGGTAATGCTGGCTTCATAGAATGAGTTAGGTAACTTTCCCTCCTCTTCAATTTTTTTGAAGAGTTTGAGCAGGATTGGTACTAATTCTTTCTTGAATCGTTGGTAGAATTCACATGTGAAGCCATCCAGTCCTAGACTTTTCTTTTGAGGAGAACTTCGTGATAACTGATTCAATTTCTTTACTTGTGATTGGTTTGTTGAGGTAGTCTATTTCTTCAGTCAATGTTGGTCATTCATGCCTTTCTAGGAAGTTGTCCATTTCATCTATACTGTCTAGTTTATTAGCATATCATTGCTCATAGTATCCTCTCATTACCTCCTTTAATTTATGTGGGGTAAGTGGGTATGTCTTCTCATCCATTTCTGATTTTGTTTATTTGCATCCTCTCTCTTTCTTTTTCTTTTGTCAACCTATCTAAGGATCCATTGATTTTATTGATTTTCTCAAAAAACCAACTTTTGGTTTTGTTCTTTTCCTTGATTATTTTCATGTTCTCCATTTCACTTATTTCTGGTCCAACCTTCATTATTTCTTTCCTTTTGTTTGCTTTAGGGTGAGTTTGTTATTCTTTCTCTAGTTCTTTCAAGTGAACAGTTAATTCCTGGATTTTTGCTCTTTATTTTTTTTTAATATAAGCATTTAAGGGAATAAATTTCTTTCTTAACACTGCCTTTGCTGCATCCCATACATTTTGATATGTTGTGTTTTCATTTTCATTTGCCTTGAGATATTTACTGATTTTTCTTGTAATTTCTTCCTTGACACACTGTTGTTTAAAAGTGTGTTGTTTAGCCTCCATATATGTAAATTTTCTGGCCTGCTGCCTGTTATTGACTTCCAACTTCATTCCATTATGATCCAAGAAAGTGTTTTGTATGATTTCAATCTTTTTTAATATATTGAAGACTTGCTCTGTGACCCATCATATGGTCTATCCTTGAGAATATCCATGAGCACTTGAGAAAAATGTGTATCCTGCTGTTGAAGGGTGTAATGCTCTATAAACGTCTGTTAAGTCTAGTTTGTTTATTGCATTATTCAAATTCTCTGTTTCTTTATTGATCCTCTAGCTAGATGTTCTATCCATTGATGAGAATGGGGAATTGAACTATTCTCCAACTATTATGGTAGAGGTGTCTATTTCTCCCTTTTGTGTTGTCAGTGTTTGCCTCATGTATTTTGGAGCACTCTGGCTTGGTGCATAAATATTTATGATTGTTATGTCTTCTGGTTGAATTGTTCCTTTTATTAATACATAGTGTCCCTCTTTGTCTCTTAAGTGTTGTACATTTGAAGTCTAATTTGTCAGATATTTGTGTAGCTACTCTTGCTTTTTTCTGATTATTGTTTGCATAAATATATTTTCCTAACCTTTCATTTTCAATTTATTTTTGTCCTTGGGTCTAAAATAAGTCTCCTGTAGATAGCATATAGATAGGTCCTGTTTTTTAATCCATCCTGCCAGTCTATGTCTTTTGATTGGGGAGTTTAATTCATTAACATTTAATGTTATTACTGTAAAGGCAGAACTTTGTTTTACCATTTTTTTCTTTTACCATTTTGTCTTTTGGATTTTATACGTCATATCTAATATTTTTCTCTTTTTACCTTTACTGATAGTCTTCATTTCTACACCCTTCTCCAGACCTCTCTCTCCTGTCTTTTCCTATCTGCCTGTAGTGCTCTCTTTAGTATTTCTTGCAGAGCCAGTCTCTGAGTCACAAATTATTTCAATGATTGTCTATCTGAAAATATTTTAATCTCCCCTTCATTTTTGAAGGAGTTTTGTTTGGTATAGAATTGTTGATTGGCAGTTTTTCTCTTTTAGAATCTTAAATATATCATTACACTGCCTTCTCACGTCCATGGTTTCTGCTGAGAAATCCACACATAGTCTTATAGGACTTTCCTTATATGTGATATATTGCTTTTCTCTTGCCACTTTGAAAATTCAGTCTTTGTCTTTGACGTCTGACAATCTTATTAGTGTCTTAGAACATGTCTATTTTGATATATTCTGTTTGGGGTGTGCTGTACTTCTTGAATCTGTAATTTTATATCTTGCATAAGAGATGGGAAATTTTCAGTGACTATTTCCTCCATTAGTCTTTCTCTTTTTCTCTTCTCTTCTCCTTCTGGGACACACACAATTCATATATTCATGTGCTTCATATTGTCATTTAAGTCCCTGAGACCCTGCTCATATTTTTCCCTATATTTTCTTTTGCATGTCAGATTTCAGATGTTTAGTCCTCTAGTTCACTAATCCTTTCTTCTGCCTTTTTAAATCTATTATTGTAGGTTCCCTTTTTTTTCATTTCTTCTATTGTACCTTTCAGCCCCATAAGTTTTGTGATTTGTTTCTTCAAAATTTTGAGTTCTTTTTTTTTGTTTGTCCAATGTCTTCTTTATATCCTCTATCAACTCGATGATTTGATTTTTCAAAAATTTTTATTGATACAACAATGTACAAACACATACATTGTTAACATACAAATATTCCATACATGGTGCAAAATCAGTGGCTCACAATGTCATCACATAGTTATATATTCATGACCATGATCATTTTTTAGAACATTTGCATCGCTCCAGAAAAAGAAATAAAAAGAAAAAATAAAAAAACTCATACATATCATACCCCTTACCCCTCCCTCTCATTGACCACTAGTATTTCCATCTATCCAATATATGTATTTTTAATTTTAATATTTGTTCCCCTATTATTTATTTATTTATAATCCATATCTGCCAAGCACTATCCTTAATGACAGAATTCAGTAGGCTGATTATGGTATATAAGCAAGAGACTAATTTAAGAAAGTGACAAGCATGTATTAGAGACTTAACAAAAGCTGTCCATTGCCACTCCTCCTCCTCCTCCTATTACTCATACTGCTACTAGTACTGCTACTACAACTCTCACTCCTACTATGACCACCACTATTACTGATACTACTACAATTACTCCTCCTCCTCCTACTTCTACTGCTACTACTACTTCTACTAGAACTGCTGCCCCTCCCTCCTTCCACCACTGTTACTGCTCCTATCACTAGTATTCCAACTCCACCTTCTTCTTTTTCTGCTGCTAGTCCTACTGCTACAACTACCATTGTTATCACTACTCCTCCTACCCATTCTGTTACTACTATTGCTGCTGCTCCTGCCACTACTAATACCATCACTTCTCCTCCTTCTACCATTGTTATTGCTACTACTACTACTACTATCACTCCTTCCCCGTGTCCTACTGCTACTGCTATTATTACTCCTATTTCTATTACCACCACTATTAGATCCTTCTTCCTTCTCCTCCTGCTGCTATTACTATTGCTTCTGCTAATATTATTGCTATTAGTCCTCCTACTCTTACTCCTACAGTCACTCCTGTTTCTAATACTGCTACTGTTATTCCTGGTACCACTGCTGCTACTTCTACTAATACTCCTATTACTACTACTATAATGCTATTGTTACTGCTACCATTACTACCACAATTACTTCTACACCTACTGCTATTTCTACTAGTATCACTCTTTCTCATGCTGCTACTACTATTATCACTGCTACTACCACTATTATTTGATTACAGGCATTATTCAGGTTTTTTAATTCCTTTCTCCTTGCCCCTCATGCATCCAGCATTGTCACTAAATAGACATTTACATGAGTACAGGACATCATTCATGTTTTTAAATTCTTTTCTCCTTGGCATTCATTTATTGAATATCTCCACTAAGCCGTGTGAACAGATGTTCCTAGTGTTTACCACACACCATAAAGAAGTGCTTCCATTCATTCATTTATGCTGGAGCTATAGCTAAAAGAAGAGACAGGTAGCCCTGGTTGCAAACTGGAGCCAAGGCTTTAAAAGAGATGTAATTTCATAATTGGGATCCATCTTTCTTTCATCAGTAAAACTAATATTTAAGCTGTATGATAAATGAATGCTATCATCCTTGCCTTTGTGTTCAGTTGAAACCTCAAATTATTTATTAGCTTAGCCCATATTTACATTTTCTCAAGGGTTCAAAGGTGTTGCATCACCAACAGCTGACAAGTACCAGCTAAAACCTACAGAGTCTGTGGCAGTTGAACAGGAAATATATCCTTTTCTGCTTTCAAATATTTTCACCACAACAGTTTGCAAAAAACACCGAGCAATTACAATGATGATACATTTATATCTCAACCAGATTACACGCCGATCTGAAAACCAAAACAGGAATAAAAGCGAGTATGAGGCACAGCTGTACACAGGCACAACAAAGCATTTGGAGAGAAAATTTAAATGAAAAGAAACTTGTATCTATGAATTCTGCTCAGCAATATTTACTTACAGGATGCCTTCCTTATTCTCATCTGCAGTCCCAACTCCGACTTGTCATCCACTGCTGCAGATCCAGTAAGAATGGATCGCTCACTCTTTAACAGATGGACAAGGCCATTTTTAACTAAAGCTTTTGACTTTTGAAATGAGACAGAAACCCATTTCCTTTTGTGGTTTCAAACTTAATAGAAATACACCGGAAACAACTAACTCAAGAACTAGTAACTAATCTGTAGTTCTCCTGGCACCTTAACTTGAATACCCATGATTAAACTCTCAATGGTTTAAATAAAAAACAAACATTGAAGCAATGTGAGCGTGCTTTGGCATTATGCCTTAAGATACTTCAAGATATAAAGTTTCTAGAAACACTATACGTTCAATCCTCTTCCTCTTTTTTACTTAATTCTTCGCCCACTCACAGGTGCAAGGTATCTCTTCACAGCATATCATGTGATCAACAGCAGCTTTAAAAATATATTTCCAAACAGACAAGTTGTTGCCTAGACAGTCCTAAATCTCTTGAGCAATTTTACAACATACGGACTTCATTTTAACCATGAATAATATCTCCATGGCACTTTTACATGACACCAATTTTCCTATAACTTTTGCTTTGTTTTAGGATCATGTGTGCATGATTACAATCTTATTACTCTCCAAAATATTAATAAATTTTGTCATTTTACATATAGAAGAACTTAAGTGCAAAGTCATAAAACCAACGCTATAAAGTTTTGTATTAATTGTTAACAATGCATGTTGAAGGCTTAGCTGTTTTAAGCACTTGGAGAAACAGAAACCTGGTCTTTGCCCTCACAGTATATCTGAAGGCTTTATAGTTATCAGTTAGCTAGAGCAATGGGTCTAGTCAAATTCATTTTATTTAATAGGCTAAAAAGTGTGGAGACAGTCAGTAGTGTCATGAAAACATCTTGGCATTAAAAATTAAGTAATAATTTATTGGATAGTAACATATGAATTCTGCAGGAAGGATTCAGAGAAGAATAAAAAGTATTGTGATTAACATTATCAGTCTCTCTGACAGCTCCTTGTACATTTCTCATGGCTATCAATGAGAATATGGAGCTCTGTCAAAGGTGGCAGAATTTGTTTTGGACATAATTTATTGACATGTTGATAAAAATAATCTCTTGCATCACTACTCCTTAAAAGCATATATTCATAGCTCATATCTACCAAATATGTCCCAAGGTTTCCCTTTGGCTCATGATCTGAGAAAATACAAGGGTTTAAATCTAAACATATAGAGACATTTTCTTAAGAACAAACTTCTTGTTGATGTTAAATGGATCAAGAGGCCATCAGCTAGTTGGTTTAATGTTTCCTGAATCTTGAAAACAAGCATCCCCAAAAGCAGAGAAAGAGGGGAGGGTGGAAGAGAAAAGAACTCTCTAAGATAGCATAGTCGATGTACAATTGGGTGGGCACAAAGAGGTCCCTTCTCAACAGCTCCTTTTCATCCTTACAATCCCTGCTCTTCCTCAAAAAGTATCTCTCTCTGCTTCTTCTCTGTGACTTTCCTCAAACTGCTCCTTTCTTGTTCAACATGTTTGCTTGCTCCCTCCACATCTAACCCTTCCACTCCCCATCTCAGCACTCAGTTGAAGATTAATCCACTTCAAGAGGCACTTCCATTATGACCTGGAGTCCACACCAACCTTAGCTTGCTTATATCTCTACTATTTTTAAATGTTGCTTAAACTCATTTATACTTGTTTTTCTTCTTAACCATATAGGTTCTTCTTGACTGATGTTAGTATCAGCTCAATTGTAAGGTTGACAGCAGGGGCATCTTGTAAAATTAACAGTAATTAATATGAGCCATTCATTTAACAAATATGAATCATGGCCTATTAAGAGCCTGGCATTGTACTCAGGGTTCAGGAAGGAACAAGGCAGACATGGCCACTGCCTCCTGGAGAGATGCACATTCTTCACTTAGAAACTTTTAACCTGTTATTCCTCTTTGCCTAGGACATCTTCTTGCTGTCTTTCCACCAATCTCTGCTTTTCATTTCCAACTCAAAACCCCTGGGCTCTATTTTAAAGTATTGTAAATATAGAAGGCATTTAATAAATGAATAAGATGACTAAAATGCCATATATCCACAAATTACTAGGAAACAGCTATGGAAAATCTACAGCAACGATACATGTTCCAGTATGGAATCAGCTCCACAGTATAAGCTAAAATTGCATATAAAACAATGGTTTTTCACATTAAAATATGGAACAGACATACAATATCCACCTAGCAAAAACTATACCTTGGAACCAGTGCACTGTTTCCACTTAAAAAATATTACACCAGCCAATTAAATGGAGAGCAAAAGAAGCTAGTTAAATGCACCTAAAACATAGTGATAAGGTATATCTGTCTGAATCCGAAGGATTCTCATAAAAACCACAGTGCTCTTCTGTGTAAACCATGAGTTCTGGGATGGGTTCAGAATTGGGTCAAGCTATTGGACATTCCCAGTCATCTCCTAGTTTTCCACCATTATGAGCGAAGGCTGAGTCTGGTCCTCGTCTTACCTGGTGGCAGAGCTCTTCCCACTGCCTTTGCAGAAGCTCCATGCGTTCGTTCAGGATGGAGATGTCATCAGCACTGATAAAGGCAGAGAGGGTGTCCTTCAGCAGTGTCAACTGGGTCAGGTCTTCTGTCCAGCTCCCGACTGCATTTTCTAATTCCTAGATTAAAAAAAATTAATTCTTGAATATCCATGTGCATCTATTTATCTTCAACAATTTCTGAAGTCTTTGGAAATTCCTTTTGACAACAATTTCGTTTCTATTACATTCTATTTGAACAGCCAACTTGGGATCGACTTTATTTTGTTTCCTACAAAACCTGATAATTTGCTAAGTTTCTCTGACAAAATACCAGGCTGTTTTCTACCATCAATTTATCATTTCATTATCTTTTTTGACGACCTTTTCTAAGCTGAAATTTTGACTTCACAAACTCTTAGGCCTTCCTTTCTTTTTATTCCAAGTTACTAATCATCCTAACAAAATATTTTTAAAAGCAGACTCCTAGATTAAACTTTCATCTTCAGACAGTATGAATTGTTACATTCTGTGATACATATTTATAATTTAATAGCTGTTGTTATTTTAACTCAATTAAAAATAATGGATTGGATATGTTTTCTGCAGGAGCAGAGATGTCTTGAAGTTATGGGAAAAAAATAAAATGCCCTGTCCTTTTGTTGGGAATGATTTAAGGAAAAAAAATCCATGTAACAATATTTGAATGAGCTGACATCATTTTTTGCAGTGCTTTGACAGATGACCAGTTTTTCAATTTGTATAACTCTTGCTCTCTGGCAGCTGCTGCGGTTTTTAGATTCCAGCTAATTTAGTATATGAATAGACTATCTCACGTGACTCTTTCCTTCCCTTTCTGTCTCTTCACATGAAGAACTAGTTTCCAGAGGCAAAGGCAATAAACAGAACTATCTGCCGCTAACTTCAAAGGCGATTTATCAAACAAGATTCTAGTTTGAATTTTCCAGGTAATTGCTTTGTTTTGTGGCTAAGTGTGGTTTGAGGCGCAATAGTAGATACCTAAACAGACAAATGCATCTTTTAAATCTAGAAGCGCGACAGTAGGGACTATTTGTAACTGTCATGCATTTTGGGAAATGAGGCCCCTTGGTGTCAATCTCTAGCTGCAAGACAAAGTACCTACGTGAACTAAGTATGCGACATTTCTGTTTAGATCCCTAGACACATTAAATTGTCATATGAATGCATGGTATTTCTTCTTTGACACCCCCGACTCAATTTTTTAGCCCCCAAGTCAAATATCTGATTTGGCGTCTTGATTAAAAGAGAAAAAAACACCAACACCAGAAAACCAATTGTTTGAGATTTACAATATATCTTTCCATTAGATGAGCCGCTGAATTGAGACAGCCCGGATATTTGCTAACTATGTAAAGATATTAACCTTCTAGAAGCCTGTTTTGTCATCTGTAAATGGGAAATAATAGAATAATAGGATCTCCTAGAGAGTTTGCACATGTGCCAGTTGAGATGGCACCGGGACAAAGCCTAATAAATGCCCATTCCTTCCTAGCAGAAGTTTCCTTTAGTAATTTGTTATAAATCTTCAATCACAGGTTTAAAATAAACTCTTTCTAATCTTCTCATACTTCTGAATGCACCACCTGAAGATAGTAGTTCACTAACTTACTGTCCATGATGTAAAGTACACTACATTTGTTTGTCTTAAACTTGCTTCTTTCCAGTTTCAATCCTTGAATTTTGATACTGAAGGGAAAATTCTTCTATACACACATTTCTAGAGATCTAGAGTTCCTTAAAAATTAATCTTTCGCAAATGCTTATGAATTCTTAGTCAAAGTGAAGCACAGATTTTCTTCCTAAAATCGAAATCATTTGAGTATATGCAAAGTTTTAAAGAGAACTACTCTAGAGCAATAATCTTGCAAATCACCGGTGGGTACGAGGACATGTATCATTTGAAAAAAAAAAAAAGCATATTTTTAAAGGTGCTTTTGATATGGTCCTGCACATTGACCAGCTGACACTGCTGCTTTGATATTACCTGGCTACCCTGGTGTGCAGAGTGAATCCCACAAGCTACCAGATCACAGTAGTCTCCCTGAGCTCCTCATGCATGGATTGTTTCTATCAGCTACTGATTCGTGCCAAGGGCAAACTGAAATGAGGATCCTAATCTTTTACTCCTTAAGGCCCTGGGTAACTAAGGATTGTGCATCTCCATGCAGTGACTGAAATAAACTATTTAATTTCCTTTTTTCTTTACAGAAATTTCTGGAGGGCAGGGTGTGTCTCTCCTAGGGCCATTGAATGCACAATCTCCAGTCAGCCAGGCAGTTGACCCTTACTCCTTTTCTGTGAACCAGACTTTTCTGCTAGAATGACTTTCCAGTGTGGATGCTTTGAAAAGACTGCTTTTATTGCCCTTGGCCCAGGTTTTAAATATCTTTTAACGTGCTTTAAATTTTCATTAACTTCCTCAGGGTAACGCATAAACTAGTCTATAATGTCATCGACGGCAATAAATCAATGACACAAATATCACGGAAGAGTCGTCCACCCTAATGTGATACCCAGAACTTGTTTCTACATGTGGACACCCACAGGAGCTCAGCATTGTTTTACTCCTGTTGGAGGCAGAATCATGTACTACATAAAGACAGCTTTAGGTCCTAGGCCCAAATCCTGGATCATGGACCCATTTGTAAATAGGACAGTTAAAGATATTATCAGTCAAGGTGTAGGGCCCATTTGTGAACAGGTTCTTTAAAGATCCTAATAGGATGAGGCCAAGTTGAATCAGGGTGGACCATATTCCATATGACTAGAGTCCTTACAAGCAAAAGAAGTTTGGACATCGTTGGTTAGTAGAAGCCAGAAGTCAGATGAAGCCAGAGAACGAAGGAGATCCCCATGGGACGGAGGCAGAGATTCAAGCCAAGGAACCCCAAGGATTAGGGCAAGCCAGCTGCAGGATGCCACAGGCTCCGGGAGAAAACATGGCCTATAGAGACCTTGATGTTGGGTGTCCAGCCTCCCAAACTGTGAGATATTAAATTCTTGTTACTCAAACCACCCTATTCTATGGCATTTGTCAGGGCATTCTGGTCAGTTTGAGACAACTTCCAAAGGCATGATTACAGAAGAGGCACATACACAGGTGACGATGAAATGCTCAATGCACTCTACCTTGCACCGCATTTGTTCTGCATGAAGCTCTTCATGGTGATCTGGTAAAGGCTGGGAAAGCTTCTTTTTGAAAGTTCTTAGTTTCTCCAGAGAATCAGCTATTCCCTTCTCACACTCTTCCCAGTCCTGTAATGGGAAGAGAAAGAGAGTTTCTGAATTTTTTTGTTTGTAAAAATTTGGAAAGGGATAAAATACCCTCCCCCTCCCACCTTTATCTCCAGAGATAGAATGAAAGCTACACTAATGAATCACGTCAGGGTGTGTCCACATGTATTTGCCTCAGTGGAGAGCATGGCATGGCATTCAGTTCTGAGTTCAAACCTGACTTTGTTACTTATTAGCTGTGGGGCATTGAGCAGGTTATGATTTATTTACATCTTGGATTTCCCTATGATAAATGGAGATAATGACAATGCTCTACCATAAGTTGGAGAATTAAAGGAAATCATGGAAATCAAGGCACTCAACATATACCCAGAATATTATAGGTACCCAAATAAGGTTATCTGAATGTGAATCTATCTGCAAAGCTGGGAGTACAGTCACAGCACTCTGCTTCTTTTCTAACCCCATTTTCATAATTACACCAATGTCAACACTATTCCAAAAGCACTGTAAAGTATGCAAAAAAAAAAGAGCAGACATGGAGTCTCTTTCAAGATGAAAATAGGTATGGGAAAGAGAAGTGAGAAGGAATATTAAACCAATGTAACTGTGACTCTAGTTCAATCTAGAAATAGTAAGAGCTGCATGGATTTGAATTGTTACAGAAGTAGAAATACAAAATTATAAAAGGTATGACATTTGACTTGCTCTAGCTTCACAGTGTTGAAACATCTTCACAACGTTTAAGCATGTAATGAAGGATTAAATACAGGATACAGAAAAGCCATGCAGGGGTGTATAGATGGTTCAGTGGTAGAATGCTCACTCTCCACGTGGGAGACCTGGAGATGGGTTCGATTCCTGGACCATGAACCATCATCCCCTCCCCCCCCAAAAAAACATGCAAATCAACAGGTAGAGGAAGACTGATAACGTATAATTCAAGAAACAGCATGCCAAGTGGTGAAAATTTCTTTGAAGAGGAATACAGAGTGGTCGAGAACAGCAGCACTGTGGAATATTATGTAGAATTGATAGATCTCCTTGTACTGACAAAAGAAAATGTCTAGAAGACATCATGTGGTCGTTTTGGAAAGTTATACAACAGACTGGTAACAGTGGTTACCTCTAAAAAGAGCAGAATTCAGGTGGTGAAATCGGGGCAATTTCATTATTTACATATTTCACTACATCCTGAATTTTTTAATCAAATGCATTCCCCTTGTAATTAAAAAAAGAATGAGAGAAAAAAACAAGTAAAGTACCCAAATACAGACTTGAGTCTTTTTTAGCAGCCTATCTACAAATGAACTCACATCTGGTGTCTCAGGGCCAATTCAAATTAAGTTCAACAAACAAGTCTTCATTTTGACCAGTGTCCCCCCGTTTCGGCCTCCCCCTGTCAGTGACTCTCCCAAGTGGAACTCCCACACCTTTATTACTGAGCTTCAAAGAAGCACAACTGGAATCATTTTAAATAGTTAACCAGGAGTCAAAACATGGTGCATTTTTTCCCCAAATCTCTTTCCTCATCTTCAGTTTTTTCTTTTCTGGATTCTTTCTATCTTCTCTACTGACTCATTCTTAGCACACCAAACCATGGGTGTTATTACCAGCATTGTCTTCTATAAGAAGCATTTACTAAAGAACTCCTTACTCACAATATCTTTGGTTTCTAATTGAAGATTAGAAATTTCTCTCTAAAATTCGTTCGGTGGACAACCTAGAATGCAAAACCATGTTTCCTCTTCCCATTTACCAGAAAGGCCCTTTGTCTATTGTGAGCAGATTTCTTCCAGGTCCTCTTTCTTGAAATATCTGTTTTTCTCAGGCTACACTTAAAGTCCATCAATGCTAACCTGAAGGCAGAAAAAAAATCTTTCTGCTGAAATTTAATAGCATTCTCAATTAAATTATCACATACTCTGACATCTATCAACAGCCATTCAATAAGTATTCATTGGCCTAAAAAGGAAAGGTCAGTTTTTTATTTTGCAGAACAAAACTGAGAAGATCATAAAGCAGATAGCATGCAGGGCATCATACTATTATAATTTCTTTTGGCAGAACCTTAAATTAAGACCTAAATATAAATGTAATAGCAGTGGTAAAAAGATACGCTAAAATAAGGCAGTGCCAACTTTAAAATTTAGCCTCTATAAATTCCTTTTTAGACAAAGAGGCGTATGATTCAAACAAACTTTAACAAGAGAAGAATAGGGATTTCCCTGTCTAAGGATGACAGCTTCTGAAGCTGAAACCAAGTCTTTTCACTGCAGTAATTATGAGGAACTAATTTAATGTCAGGAATACAAACAGCTATCAAAGTGGATGTTTTACACACTAGCAAACAGTCTGACAAGAAAAGCAAATGCAGTGATTCAGCTACCATGCCTTATTAAGTTTTGGGAATATGTCCAAAAACTACATTACAAATAAAGAAAAAGATAAGACTAACGTATTCTCTACAGAGTGAGTTACAATGTTTTTAATCCTTTCCTGATAGCAAAAAAAGAGGAGGAAAACAGGCATATTGTACTACTGATAAATTGTGCTGTTGTGTAAATAATAGTTCTGTACAGAAGATTAGTGGCATTTTTGATGGATTGTTTCCTACACAAGAGGTAATATACCATTAAATAAAATTCAATAGACTAAACTTAAAGGGAATACTTACTTTAAGCATTTTTTTTTAAAAAAGCAGAATGTGTTCCATTAAGTTTCAGTATTGCCTGGGATCCAAAATAGTGACAAGCCAAATGTAACAGCTAATCTCATTAAAGAGTTGGTGGTTTTAACATATAAAAAGCTTTGGTATTTAGCTTTATTTATTTTGAAAACATGATAACATATGATTGGCGATGATAATTAGGGTTATTTATTGAGTGCTCAATATGTGCCAGGTACAGGACCACTTGATTCATTAAATCCTCTACCGTTCACAAGATGACTCTATAGATGAAGAAACTGGGGCTTAAATAGATTGAGTTAAGTTAACAGGGTTACTTGGCTTGCTGCGATTTTACCTTGGGTTTATCTGAAGCCCATACTCTTTATTAGCTACTGATTTAATTATACATTTAATTATGGAATTGGGGGCTAAAGGAGAAAGGCATATTGTCAGGGATCTGAATAAGTCTACATTTCCCCAGATTTACTGTGTGATCAGTAGGCAATCTGTATCCAACTAAAGGCTAAATACACTTCTTCCTGGAGATTTTATCTCATAGCAACTGGTTTGGATAAGCTAAGATCAAATGGAGAGTATCTTCTTGCATAGGTTTTTCCCCTGCTATAAAATGAAAGATACTGATCTTGAAAACCACTTAGAGTCTTAGATCAGGGAGTGGAATCTACTCTTGAATTCCTGCCTGGAAAGTCATCACATGGCTGGAGGTTTAGCCGTGGCCATTAATCAACTTCATAGTCTGGATGGTCTTTAACTACTTTGCAGGGAGATTTTTACAAAAGACAACGATGCTGAAAGTCGAGAAACTCTTCTAGTTTATGCCTGACAGGACAAACTCTAAGACACAGAGACAAAACACTGCAGTGTGTTACCTGATGAAGTTGGTATGATTTGGTTCAAAGAATGATTATGGAAGGAAGCAGGACAACTATGCAAAGGCTTTTTAAAACTAGCTTCCAGAATTAAGGACAAGGTGTCTGCTTTGGGCAACAGGAGGAAGTGTCTGAACTTACTTTCAACAAGAAAGCCAGTTTTTTCTTCTGTTCCTCGAGATGCATGCTGGCTGATTTCCATTTCTCTTGGATTTCGGTGAGCTCAGCCTGCAAGGCTGCCTCTGCTCCACTGTCTGCCGAAAGCAGGAGCTGCTTGCCTGCCTCCACAGTCAGAATGTAGCTTCCTTGTTGGCGCAGGAACACTTTTGATTTGAACTGAAAGGAACCACAGGTTTTTCTTTTTTCACTTTCTCATTATTTTCTTTACCATTTCCCTATTATAATTATTTTTTAATGAGCTTAGATTTTAGTATCTTGGGTATGTCCTCTTTCACCCAACAGGCACTAAGTGAGTAGGTACTTTGTGCATGAATGAACCAATATATGAGTAATTGAGAAAACAACAGGGCGAGGCTTAGTTTCTACCCCCAAGTTAAATATGTTTATGATACAATATAATAATTACTATCTGAGATTTTCTGACAGGGGACCCTAAGGGACACCTCACCCACCCTGGGATGGACAGAGGGACAGAGAAGTCTACCTCACAGTGGAAAAGATGGGCTGAGTCTTGAAAAACATATGAAGGCAACCAGATTGAAAAAGATCTAGCAAGAGGAGGGTCAGGAGGGGACACTTTCCATTCAGAGAAATAAGGATGGGAAAATTGGTGCAAAAAGGATATGAGGAATTCTGGAAACTGGATGTAGTTTTCAGTGGCTGGAATACAGGATGCTTGCAAGAGAGTGCTAGAGGATAAGGCAAAACCGCTTCTTGCACAATTTGGTTGTTTTTTTTAATAGTAAAAGTGACTGAGATTCAAAGAAGAATATTAAGCAGAAAAATGATGGGTTTGGACTGACGTTTTAATAAAAGCACTCAACTGCATGGCAGAAAATGGAATGGAAGGAGGGCATATATTGGGTATAGTAAGGCAGCTTAAGAAGTTATTGCCTATCTAGGCAAGAAGTCATGAGTGCGTTACTTAAGGCACTGGCAGTAGAGATGGGGACTTGGGGCTGAGTAAGAGAAAAGGGAGAGAAGACCCCTAGAATGTCTCGAGATTCCTGGTTTGGTAGATCAGACAGGTGGTGACCTTTCCTCAGATTGAGGACATGGAGTCTGCTTGAAAAGGGGCAGCACAAAGATAACAGGTTTAGTTTAGGCCCACTGAGTATATGAACATCTGCAACACACATAGATCTAAATCTAAAAGGCAGTTGAATATATAAGTCAAAGCTCAGGAGATGGATGCGAACAGAAGATAGAACCTGGCCCTTCTCTACTGTTAGGGGGCAGTTGATGCCATGTCTGTGGGTGAGGTCTCACAGAGAAATGAGGAGGAAAAGGAAACCAGAAGAAGGAAGGAGTCCATGCGCTAGGAGGTTTCTCTCTGAGATGACGATGTCCAAATTCCCAGGTTGGTGAAAGTAAGAAGCTAGTCTGGGAATGAACAGAGAGGTTAAATAGAACTGAGCCCTTTATATTTTCTGGCGTCTTAAGCTACACATTTAAATTGCTCAGAAATAAAACATAAATAATCAATGCAGGTTTCCTTTCCATGCCACTGCCTTTCCACGCATGCAGAGTTTTGTGAGGTCTGCGTGTAGGGAGTGGAGGCAGTCTCTGGAGGCTGGGGCTGAATAAAACTTCAGTAGCCAAGGTAGGTTTGGTACTGCAATCATTTTTGTCTATTTCTGTTGACATCTGAGAACTGTGTTTGTCCTAACTCCAGTTCCACATCGAACTCCTGAAGAACCGAGGCTAGGATAACGTGTGCCTTGGGAATGTGGAAACATTTGCACCTCACCTGCACTTCATCAAAGAGGGTCCTCGCCTGCTGCAGTGGTATGGGGACACTTCCGAGACCACAGAGGGGAAGATAGGACACCTCAGCCAACCATTTCCGAAGCTTCTCTGCCATCTCCCTGTAACGCTGCCACTGATGAATCTGGCTGTCGATGATTCCTCTCCTCTGCTGGGCCCTGCGAATCACTCCCTGCCACTGATTGCTAAGAAGGGTCAACTTCAGGCTGAACTCATCCCTGTGGAAGAAGTAATGACAGGGAGGAAATCACTGTTATCTTGAATCCAATTATATAATCAACCAACACGGACACACACGATGACCTCACGCTCTGAGAAGTGATCCAGGGCACCCATGCCATGATCTGATAGCAGGTTTGGGCAAGTAGTCTTCTAAAGTATCAACAGCTAAACTGCTGGTGTTTGCAAACAGCAAGTGTTTCCCTATATTAATTCAGGCTGAAGGCACACCTACGATAAGGTAATTGTCGTTCGTTCTTTCCCTGGAGGTCTGAGAGTGAACAGGGGTGGAGCCCAGGGAAATGGGGAGAAAAATGGGGAGAAAAGTTGAATGATACACTTTGTCTTCAGCTAAAACCATAAGTCACTTTGGATGGCGAAAACTGGGTTATTTCAGATAGAATCATAAGCCACTTAAATAAAATTTTGTTATTTAAAAATATTTTTTTAAAACTGTACTCAGTAAACAGCCCC
>PVIY010044240.1:0-19828 GCA_004026745.1 Myrmecophaga tridactyla
CATCAGACACAAGGTTTTCACATTCACAGAGTCTCATTGTGAAAGCTATATCATTGTTCAATCATCATCAAGAAACATGGCTACTGGAACACAGCTCTACATTTTCGGGCAGTTCCCTCCAGCCTCTCTGCTACATCTTGAACAACAAGGTGATATCTACTTAATGCATAAGAATAACCTCCAGGATAACCTCTCGACTGACAGATTGGCTTTTAATAAAAGGGGATTTATTTTGTTAGTTCTTTTGGAGGAAAGGCAGCTAACTTTCAACTGAGGTTCTTTCTTACGTGGGAAGGCTCAGGGTGATCTCTGCTGGCCTTTGCTCCAGGCCTCTGGGTCCCAACAAGTTTCCCTGGGGTGATTTCTTTCTGCATCTCCAAAGCCTGGACTGAGCTGCAAGTGCTGAGATGAGGTATGCTGAGCTGCTTGGGATGTACTATATTGAGATCTCTCATTTAAGCACCAGTCAATTAAATCAAACATCATTCATTGCAGCAGGTACACCTCCTAGCTGACTGGAGATGTAATCAGCAACAGATGAGCTTCACTAGCATGGGCTCAGGACCATAGCAACAGAACAAGGCATCTTAACCTGGCCAAGTTGACACCTGAACCTAGCTACCACACTGTGTCAAACTTTATGGGCACTCAAATGAATATGCCATGCCCTTGATCCTAAGTCTTACTCTTGTGAAGCTTATGTAGGTAGTGGAGAGTTTAGACTCTTAGTCTAAGTAACTTGAGAGTAACTTCTGGAGGACGTTTTTTTGTTGCTCTGATGTGGTCTTACTCTCTCTAAGCCCAACTCTGCAAGTGAAATCATTGTCCTCCCCCTTACTTGGGAAATTACATCCAGAGGTGAAAGTCTCCCTGGTGATGTGGGAGATGACTCCCAGGGATGAATCTGGCCCTGGCACTGTGGAATCAATAATTCCATCCTGACTAAAAAGGGGGGAAAAGTGTAACTAATAATGTATCAGTGGCAGAGAGAGTTCAAATAGAATCACGAGGCTACTCTGGAGGTTGTTCTTACACACACTTCAGTTAGACATTGCAGCTATCATAACCTACTAAACCCCAATCAGGACCATTCCAGCTACTCCTAAAAAATACCTAGGGCAATATATAAGATTCCACAAGGGTTTCATGCACTACAGCAACTTTTCAGAAACCTACAACCTCCAGATGGGTCCCTGAACCAGATAAGTCCTGAAAATTTGAGGGCCCAGTCTCTTCAGAACATCAGATAGTTCCATCTCCCTACCCCATGTTAACGACAGACACTTCCAACATGAAAATGTTAGAATGGCCATAACCCAAACACCCCTAAAGAGAGGGATGGAAAGATCAAAGGTGATGGTGAAGTTATACAGAGAAGATAGGATTAACAAATAAATATGAATACTGAATCACTAAACTGATCTCTTTTAGTCTCCAATATTTTAGAACAACTAGAAGTAAAAACTTAAAATTGTGTAATTTTAACCCACGAAATGTTATACAACTAATTGTGAATCAATGCTTTGAAATTTATTGCTTTTTTGTATACATGTTATTTTTCACACAAAAAAAGAAAAAACTTGATTGTGGTGATAAAAAATATTTGAGACTTCCGGGCCAAGATGGTGGCTTAACAATGTGTGTATTTTACTTTGTCCTCTGGAACAACTACTAAATAACCAGAAACAGTACAGAACAGCTCCTGGGGCCACGTCAGTGATCAGACACACAATGTATCCCAGTCGGGACCAGCTGGACTGGCTGCGAGCCCCCCCCAGAACCATGAGTTCCCCAAGCTGTGGTGGCTGGTACCCCTCCCCCACAGGCTGCTTCCCAGAGGGGAAAGGAGACTTTACCAGCAGCAGGGGCTGAGCCCAACCAAACGCCAATTGTGGAATTAATTAACAAATTCTGGCTACTAAAAATAGGCCCCCAGCTCAGGTGAACCTGGTCAAAGCAGAGGTTGCTCATTTTTGTCCCAGCGCCAGGGGGGCAGGGCTGATGGAAAAATACATAAAAAAAGAAGGAAACAGAGGTTTTTGTGACTGTGTTTCTACAAAGACTTGACTGCCTTTGGATACAGCAGCAGGACTTCTCAGGCTGCAACTGCCCCAGGTATAGGCAGAAACAAGCTCATTTGAGGGCTTGTCTGGAGCCTGTACCCTCCCCAGGGGAATGGTGAAGCCTGGCTCATGTGGAATCCCTCCCTCAAGGAATTCAGACACCAGGGCTCAGTAATTTGAAGCCATTAAAACCAGCCTACAACCTCTCCTCTGTCTCCACCATGCCCCAGCAGAGAGAGTCTGCTGAAGTTAAAGGTACCACATCATCTTATGCTGGTGGGACCTGCAGGCAGACAAGCACCACATACTGGGCAGGATAAAAAAAACAGAGCCCATAGACCTCACAGGAAAGTCTTTCAACCTGCTGGATCTCACCCTCAGGGAAAACTGATGCAGGTGACTCTTTCCTCCTGATAGGAGGCCAGTCTGGTCTGGAAAAATCTGGCTGGGGTCTATAATACCTAAATAGACCCTCCTAAGGGGGGGGGGAAGACACCATACAAGCAGGGCAAGTAACAAGAAAACAAGAACTGAAAATTTCTCCTCTGTTAAACAAAACTTAAGCTAGAGGTCCAGATAAAGCTGAACTGAATGTCAAAGAACAGATAGACAACAAATTCATCCAGCAAGAAAACCCTAGGTAAAAGAAGTGAAAGCAATCTCCAGAATAAACTAATTAAGGTAATTAAATGCCTAGACACCAGCAAAAAATAACAAATCACATTAGGAAAATTGAAGATATGGCCCAGTCAGAGGAACAAACCAACAATTCAAATGAAATACAGGAGCTGAAACAATTAATTCAGAATGTCCAAACAGACATGGAAAGCCTCATCAAAAATCAAATCAATGATGCAAATGTTCTAAGAAATGATGAATATGCAACTATGTGATGATATTGAGAATTGCTGATTTTATATGTGGAATGGAATGATATGTTATTATTTTTGTTTGTTAACTTTTTTAAATAAAAAATGAAAAAAATCAAATCAATGAATTGAGGGAGGATACAAAGAAGGCAAGGAATGAACAAAAAGAAGAAACTGAAAGTATGAAAAAACAAATCACAGAACTTATGGGAATGAAAGGCAAGGTAGAAGAGATGAAAAACAATGGAAACCTACAATGGTAGATTTCGAGAGACAGAACATAGGATTAGTGAACTGGAGGATGGAACATCTGAAATCCAGCAATTAAAAGAAAACATAGGGAAAAAATGGAAAAATATGAGCAGGGACTCAGGGAATTGAAAGACAATATGAAGCACACGAATATATATGTTGTAGGTGTCCCAGAAGGTGAAGAGAGTGGAAAAGGAGGAGAAAAACTAATGGAGGAAATTATCACTGAAAATTTCCCAACTCTTATGAAAGACTTAAAATTACAGATCCAAGAAGTGCAGAGTACCCCAAAGAGAATAGATCCAAATAGAAGTACTCCAAGACATTTACTAATCAATATGTCAGAGGTCAAAAAGAAAGAGAGAATCTTGAAAGCAGCAAGAGAAAAGCAATCCATCACATACAAGGGAAGCCCAATAAGACTATGTGTAGATCTCTCAGCAGAAACCATGGAGGCAAGAAGATAGTGGGATGATATATTTAAATTATTAAAAGAGAAAAACTGCCAACCAAAAATTCTATATCTAGCAAAATTGTCCTTCAAAAATGAGGGAGAAATTAAAACATTTTCAGACAAAAAATCACTGAGAGAATTTGTGACCAAGAGACCAGCTCTGCAAGAAATACTAAAGGGAGCACTAGAGACAGATATGAAAAGACAGGAGAGAGGTGTGGAGAAGAGTGTAGAAAGGAAGACTATGAGTAAAGGTAAAAAGAAGGAAAATTAGATATGACATAGAAAATCCAGAAGGCAAAATAGTAGAAGAAAATACTACCTGTGCAGTAATAACACTAAATGTTAATGGATTAAACTCCCCAATCAAAAGACATAGACTGGCAGAATGGATTAAAAAATAGGACCCATCTATATGCTGTCTCTACTCAAAGGACATGAGGGCAAGGACACAAACGGACATTTGCACACCAATGTTTATAGCAGCATTATTCACAATCATCAAGAGATGGAAACAGCCAAAATGTCCATCAACAGATGGGTGGCTAAACAAACTGTGGTATATACATATGATGGAATATCATGCAGCTATAAGACAGAATAAAGTTATGGAGTACGTAAAAACATGGATGGATCTTAAGGACATTATGCTGAGTGAGATTAGTCAGAAACAAAAGGACAAATACTGTTTGGTCTCACTGATATGAACTGACATTAGTGAATAAAATTGGAATATTTCATTGGTAACAGAGACCATCAGGAGACACAAATAGGGTAAGACATTGGGTAATTGGAGCTGAAGGGATACAGATTGTGCAACAGGACTGAATATAAAAACTCAGAAATGGACAGGACAATACTACCTAACTGTAATACAATTATATTAAAACACTGAATGAAGCTGAATGTGAGAATGATAGAGGGAGGAGGGCTGGGGGCATAAATGAAATCACAAAGAAAGATAGATGATAAAGATTGAGATGGTGTAATCTAGGAACGCCTAGATTGTATAATGATAGTGACTAAATGTACAAATTTAAAAAATGTTTTTGCATGAGGAAGAACAAAGGAATATCATTACTACAGGGTGCTGAAAATAGATGATAATTAATATTTTAAAATTTCAAAAAAAATATTTAAGCCTTCTAGCCTCCTATATTCTAGAGCAGCTAGAAGGAAAAATCTGAGAGGATCATGTGCTAGCACAATACAAACTCTGGGATCTGTCCTGTAACTACTTGTTGAAGAAGGCTTTGAAAATTCTTGCTTTTTTATTTCTGTGCTTTGTATATATGTTGTACTGTACAATAAAAAATTTTTTTAAAATATGTATTTTCTCCTGTTTTGGGGTGCAGTGATCTATATATGGCTGTTTGATCTAATTTCTCTATCATATAATTTAGGTTCAGTATTTTCTTATTTATCTTCTGTCTAAATATTCTATCTGTTGAAGAGAGATATGTGTTGAATTCTCCTACTATTACTGTCAAGATATCTATTACTCCCTTCAGCTTTGCCAGTGTTTGCCTCATGCATTTTGGAGCACCTTGATTAGTTTATAAATATTTATGATTGTTATTTCTTCTTGCTCAGTTGCCCCATTTAATAATTATATATTGTCTTTCTTTGTCTCATAACATTTTTCATTAAAATATATTTTGTCTGATATTAATAAAAAACTACTCCAGCTGTTTTGAGTTATTGCTTGTGAGGAATATCTTTTTCCATCTGTTAACTTCAAACTATTTGTATCTTTAGGTCTAAACTTTCATCAAATATTCTTCCTGGCCCTTTATGCTTCTCTTCCTCTTCTGGGACACCTGTGGTTTTTATATTTATGCAGTTCATGTTGTCAATCATTTCCCTGAGATCCAGTTCATATTTCCCATTTTCTCTCCATTTCTTCTTTTGTGCATTTGAATTCAGTTGTTCTGTCCTCTACACCGCTAAATTCTTTCTTCTGCCTCTTCAAATATGCTGCTGTGTCTCCAGTATATTCTTTTTTTCCTCTTTTTTTTTGTAAGCTTTTTTTTTTACATGGGCAGGCACCAGGAATAGAACCCGCGTCCTCTGGCATGACAGGTGAGCATTCTTGCCTGCTGAGCCACTGTGGCCTGCCCTCCAGTATATTCTTAATTTCATCTACTGTATCTTTCATTTCTGCAAAATTTGTTATTTTTCTATTTATTCTTTCAAATTCTTCTTTATGCTCACCTAGTGACTTTTTGATAAAGTCACTTTAATCACCTTGTGGAAGTTATTTAGGAGATTTCTTTGACCACCTTTGATTATTTGTTCCAAATTCTGACTTTTTAATTTGATTATTTCCTTGGCCATATCTTCTTGTTTCTTGATATGCCTTGTGATTTTTTGTTGGTTTCTGGGCATCTGGTTATCTTGATAAGATTATTTTGATAGTGGTTTCCCTCTGTTGTCTAAGATTTTCTTGTGGCTTGGGTTCACATTGAAGGTTTCCTTTGGCCCTTGGTTTTCTAGTATTTTCCAGCCAAACCTGGATCAGGGTTTTATGAAAGGGGTACAATCTCTCTCAAAAGCTCTTGGAGGGTGGATAGAAGAGTAAGTAACTTCCCAGAGTGCACTTTCTGAACCTTCTCATTTTTGGACACTGTTGTGGCACCTATTCCCCACAACCCTACTTCTCCCTGAGAGAAGCAGCTTATGGGCAGGGTCCAGATCAGTTCAAGGTCTGGTTCAGGGCTGTGGGACAGAGAAGTTAGCACTCCCTGGCCAACCATTACTTCATGATTTTTTCACTTCTCCTTCTTTTCATGAGGCATGGGTCTTCCTGTCTCTCCCAGGTTTGGAAGTGCCCAAATTGCCAGCCTTGGGGATGGGCATTGGGTGCTTGGTAACATTGTGAAGACTCTGCTTGTTGGTAACATGGAGGTAGTAGTTCCCACACTCCTGGGTAGAAAGACTCTAGGCTATGGAATTGAGAGGATTAACTTTACTGGACAGTAGCCCAAGGAAGAGTGTTCTGTGTTTCACCAGCTAGCAAGACACAAGCCGATGCACAGCCCTCAGTCTAAGGGGTATGGGTGGGCATCTGGTGTTGCAGTAGAGCTCTGTTCCTTGCCCTACCTTCTGTTTATGTTGGCAGCCAAATCATGGGTGCCCTCATCCCCTGTGCAGAAAGGACCAAGTTTGTGGGACCCAGAGGGTCTGCCTCACTGGCTGACCATCAGGTCAGTACTGTTCCCAGTCAACCTCTCCCCATTATGGGAGGGCCTCCACATCTCCCCCAGATCAAGGCACCTAAACACCAGGTCTTGGGGGTGGGGGGTAGGCACTGGGAACCACAGTGGGGTCTCTTTTTGTGGATATAATGTATCTTCTGGCTCCTGGACTCCCACAATGAAAGATTCTAGGCCTTGGGACTCGGAGAGCTAATGTCACTGGCTAGCAGCTAAACTAGTTCTGAGTCATCTGTTTTCCTTGCTGACAAGACTCAGGCTGATACACAGCCACCAGCCTCAGGTTTGAGTATGTTTGAGTTCATTCATCCCTATTTCTTAATCACAGTTTCTCCACTTTTTCATACAGTTCTTCCTTTTTTGTTGGAGTAGACCTTTTGTGGACTCCCCAGTGCTGGAACCACTGCTTTGGACAGTTTCTGCCAGTTCTCTAGCTGTTTTTAGTGGAGGAGTAAGTTCTGCCTGTACTGATTCTGCCATCTTCCCAGAAGTCTCCCCCTTGCTTTTCTTTTAAAGTCCCTTTAGTTGAAGATGAAGTTCTGACTTATAGGGGACCACATATACTTTAGAAACACATTATTGCAAAATCATGTAACTGACAAGGAAACTTGATCATTTCCGTGATAATATTCTTCTATAAATAACCAAAACATTGACCAACAGCTTTATGCTGTTGTCTAATATCATGCAAATCAGTAACAGTATATAATATGGACAATGAGACCATTGCCCAGTTTTTAGTAATTTTATACAATCTTTAAATATATGTATAACATTTCATTCATACAAATTTACTCAGCAAAAAATTAGAAAATAACCTTTAAATTTTACATGTCCCAAATATTTTTCATGTAATATATTCAACTATTTATAGCATCCTCACTTTTTCAAGGTGGAAAAACAAATCCTTTGCAACAATTTTAAATAAAAGACATCCTTTAGGGATCAATTTTGTGAGTGGAGAATGACAAAAATTTTTCAGGTTTGAAAATAGGAGATAATATGATTGTAAGAAAAGACTTGGCTCCTTTAAAAGCAAGATTTGTCTTCTAAAATAAAAAATGACAAAATCAACTTAAACAAGGATATTATTGTGATATGACATAGAATCAAGGTCTTATCGATATAATACTCAAATGCTTAAGAAAACTTTTTATAACATTTCATTAAGAGCAGACAAACAATTTGCATTATTTTACAGAGAAAACTTAATTTTTGTTTTGTATGAAAAGAATTTAACACAAATGCTCCTGAAGATTAGGTAAACAAGCTGTGCTGGTTTGAAATAGTCTATGTACTCTAAAAAAAGCCATGTTTAATCCTAATCAACCTTGTGAGAGTAACCATTTCTTCTAATCCATATTCAGTACTATAAAGCTGGAAACTTGATTAGGTTATCTCTGT
Organism: Myrmecophaga tridactyla; assembly: GCA_004026745.1. Lineage (NCBI taxonomy): Eukaryota > Metazoa > Chordata > Mammalia > Pilosa > Myrmecophagidae > Myrmecophaga > Myrmecophaga tridactyla. Next base: position 8,258 of record PVIY010044240.1, read on the forward strand.
GGAGATATGACTCAATCAACTGTGGGTTTTAAACTTGATTATATGGAAATGTGTCTCACCCATTCTAAGGGGGTCTTGAATAGTTTACTGGAATCCTGTAAAAGAAGTATTCTGGAGAAAATTTCAGAATGCCACAGAACCATGAAGCAGAAAATCCACCAGCCAGCAACCTTTGGAGATAAAGAAGGAAAATGCCTTCTGGGGAGTTTCATGAAACACGAAGCTGGAAAAGAAAGCTAGCAGATTTCACCATGTGCCCTTCCAACCTGTAGAGAAACCCTGAACATCATCAGCCTTCTTGAACCAAGGTATCTTTACCTGGATGTCTTAGTATGGGCAGTTCTATAAACTTTTTTTAATTGGCCTTAGAATTATAAACTTGCAACTTATTAAATTTTCCTTGTTAAAAGCCATTCCATTTCTGGTATATTGCATTCTGGCAGCTAGCAAACTAGAACACAAGTCTATCATGTTTTTGATCATTACAGACAATAAACAAATTCATTTTCACAATTCTTCCACAACTTTCCATATCCATTCAGGTCTTTTCTTACCCATTAAAATTACACATTTTACTTTAGAACAAAACTACTCTCCCTTAGACAAACTTTTCACATTTTAGTCAGCATTGACTATGACAAACTTCCACAACTTTCACCCACATTTTGTCTTACACATTCTTGAGGACAAAATGATACATTTTTTTAACAAAGCACATCTTGTATACTTTACATACTTACATACCTTAAGTTACCAAAAAAAAGATCTTTGATATTGTTTTTAAACACCCCACAAAACATAACTATGTTTAAAATAGTTTCTCAAAATAATAATTTAATTTCATTAAACACAAACTCACATTTTCACCATTTTGATGATCTAATAGATATAATCCTAGCTCATTTTATCAATAAACAAGTGTAAGTTGAGGCAGAACCTAATTTATCTGAGTAAAATTGTATTTGTTCCATTTGGAAGTCATCATAAAAACAGGATTAGACTTTGTCACTGCTTTTTTGCAGCTGTGTTTGTCTTTTTCTCTTGGAGGTTACAAAAATCTTTTTGTTTTCATAATATCCTAAAATTAGGAATGACATCAGAAGCACCAAGGCTGGAAAATATACTACAATTGCTTAATTTGTGCAATGCATAAATCCAGGAAAACTTTTCCATAGAGCTCAAAGATACTTTCTTTTACTTACTGAAATTTGGCAATTGTATGTTATTCAATTACCTCTATCCAAGGATATTTATATTTTAATAATGATTTGTTTATTGAGGTTACTGTTGCAAAGACATTGTTGGAAAAAAGATTTTTAATTGGGAAATTCTCTCAGGACAAACTTGGCCTATTCTACAGCATTTCTTCTGTGCCTGCCATCTCTAATCTCTAGGCCCAATAGAAAGAATTCTAAATCAAGCCCATCCTCCTCCATCTTTCTGCACCTTCCCCTTCCCCCATAGCTACCTGTGTTAGTTTGCTAAAGCTGCCAGAATGCAATATACCAGAAATAGAACAACTTTTAGAAGGGAATTTATTAAGTTGCAAGTTCACAGTTTTAAGGCCAGGAAAATGTCCAAATTAAGGCAGAAACAAGAGGTTACCTTCACTCAAGAAAGGCTTATGCCATTTGGAACACCTCTGTCAACTGGAAATATGCATGGCTGGTTTCTGTACATCCCTTGATCTTGGGTTCCATTGCCTTCAGTCTCTGTGTTCCAATGGGGTTTCCTCACTTTGTTTCTCTGGGGCTGGCCTTCATCTCTTCCCTTGGCTCTCTCCAGGTTCTGGCTTGCTTAGCATTTCATGGGAAGGCACATGGTAACATCTGCTAGGCCCTGCATCTCTAAATGTCTGGTGTAGAGCTCATGTTGGCTCTGTCAGCTCTGTTCACTTCTGCTTTCCAAACATCTGTATCTCCAAGCATCTCTGTTGACTATGACCTTTCTGCAAAATGTTTCCTCTTTAAAAGGATATCAGTAAACTAACCAAGATCCACCCTGAATGGGTAAAGTTATATCTCCAACTAATCAAAAGGCCACACCCATAACAGGGAGCACCACATCTCCAGTGAGATAATTTAATAAAAATAGTTTCTGCCCTACAATTTTAAAGCAGAATTAAAAGAAACAGCTGCCCCCCACAAGACTGGGTCAGGATTAAGACATGGCTTTTCAGGGGTACATAATAGTTTCCGATGGTCACATTACCTTAGTTCATTCATTATTTGGCCAAGGTTTAGGAGGCACTGGGGGGCAGGGATATAGTGAGAAAGAATGAGGCTTGGATTTAAAGTTTACATAAGCATGGTGGGATTTAAGACCCCTAATGTGGCCTTAGAGTTGATGAGAGTTCCTAAGCCCTTCTTTCAATTGTTTCCAATTATTAGATCTATTTTGCCTAAAGCTGTTTCTTTGCCATTATCCAAGGCAGCCCTCTACTGCTTTCAGGATATTTCAGAGGGTTATTTCTCTCCCAAGCCCAGATTTATTTTCAGTAATTATAAAAACTAAGGTTTCAATGCTGATGCCTAGAGTACTTTTTCATTTTGGAAATCCAGAAAACCTAATATATTTATATTATAATTTGCAATATATAGTATATATGCATACTATATGTGTATGTGCTTATTTATCATTATAAATTTGAATAGAGCTATTCTAAGAATTTTTATTAGCCAATTTGGTATTACCACCTGGAAGCAGGAAAATATACATTGTATAAACAAACACAAATAGAAAGTTAGATGCACAAAAAAGCTAGAAGCATAGAAATATAAAATTCACTAGTTAGAACCCTAGATTTTCATCTCTACGGTATGCTTAAATATTATAAATCCTCTCCAGCCTCCCTCTTTGTTTACTCCTAGAGGAAACTAGTCAGAGGAGTAGAAGTTTTCCTGGTGGCTCTACAGCTGGTTTTAGAGAGCAGCCCTGGCCAAATTAAGTACCCTCATGGGTAATGGAGGGTATGATAATTTCTACAGGTAAAAGAGTGGGATCAATAAAGGGATATGCAGAGGAGGAGGAAGAGAAGGAGATATGGGATCTTTCTCCTTTTTAATCTATTGGCCCCTCAGTTAAAGAGTGGAGATGGTACAGATGAAGGAGTTAATAAAAGTTCTATTGGATCCTCTGGATTTGAATCAGGGAGAACATTTACTTTTCTTTGTTAATCTTTGCAAGTAAAATTTTATATTTTCTCATCAGCATTGGTTTCTGTGCTGGTTTGAATGTGTTAGGAACCTCCAGAAAAAACAAGTTCTTTAATCCTCATACAATATTGTTGGGTGTGAGCTTTTTTATTGTTTCCCTGGAATTGTGGCCCACCCAATTATGGGTGGTAACTTTTGATTAGATTGTTTCCATGAAGATGTGTCTCCATCCTTTCAAGGTGGTGATGTTTACTGGAGCCCTTTAAGAGGGAACCATTTTGGAAAAATCTTTAGAACCACCAGAGCCAACAGAGTCCACACAGTCAGAGACCACTGGAGATAAAGAAAGAAAATGCTCTCAAGGAAGCCATTGAAGATTCCTGGAGAAAAAGCTGTTATATGTTGTCACATGCCTTTCCCGCAGAGAGAAACCCCAAACATAATTGACCTTCTTGAACCAAGGCATCTTTCCCTAGATGCCTTCATTTGGACATTTTTATAACTTTGCCTTAATTTGGGCATTTTCATAGCCTTAGGTCTGTAAACTTGCAACTTAATAAATTCCCCTTTACAAAAGCTGTTCCATATCTGGTAAATCACATTCCAGCTGCTTGCAAAACTAGGACAATTGCTGAGAGAGAGAAATAAAGGACTGAACATACATCATTTAATCCCATTTCTGCTCTTTTCCAGAAAAACTCTAATGGTATTAATACAGCAGTATTTTCTATAGAACCATTCTCAGGCCATTTCTCTCCTGATTCTAAATCATATTGAGGCCAGACGTGTTATATAGCTAAAAGATTTTTTTCATAGGCGTGTAAGTAATATCTTTCCAATTTTTCAAAATACAACTGAAAGGTCCTATTATATTCTACTAGCATTAGAATTTTCCATTTTTCATAGCCAGTAACAATTAGGAAAACTTGATCAGTAGAAATGCAGCATACATTGAAAGAACAAATTTACACAGACACATAATACTATATATTTAAGTAGCATGCTAATCAATAACTAGACAAACTCACAGATTAACAATTAAGCAGCCATTATTCACTATACCATATATTCACTTACTATACCTAAGTAACAAAAACCATTAAATTGGCATCATGCACTTACTTGATTTCATTAAATAGCAATTAATCGTTGGATACTTATTTTCCAGGAGTATACTCAACAGACACACTCAGATCAAGGCCTTGAAACCAGTAATGATGGTACCTAGAAAACAGAAAGGTTGTAGATCAAAGCAAAGGGGGGTCATTCTGGATGTGGGACCCAGGACCTCAAACCCAGGTCCAGGGGCCTCAAACTGCTGTACTAACTTCTGGATCCACCTTTACCTTGATGACCCACTCACCCAGTCAGATGTCCAGCCTTGGAAATGGAAACTCTTTCTCTCTTTGAAGATTTTTCAGACATTGAGTTTCTGAAGTGCTTGAAAGAGCAGAGAAAAACCTGGTTGCAGAGCCTCTAGACTACAGCACATAGCAGCCACAAAAGGATTTGTTACAGTTGTTTACCTGTTCTACTGGGCTGTAGATCTTTTGGCAGTCAGACTACTTGCCTCTTAGTAAACTTTGTCCCTTCTGGGGTAGCCAAATTGGCACAAAACAAATGAGGGTTTATCTGCCTGATCCTCACATCAGCCAATCCATGACACCTGGGTTTCAAAGAGAGAAAGAGTATATTGCTACATGCATAGCAGGAAATCAGATGGCCTATTGGCCCCAAAATCTATCTCCCTGAGTCTAAAGAGTTTAGGGATTTTATGGATTCAAACAAGGGGAGATGGAATTGTTACCATTACAATATCAAGTGTAAACTGGGATGAGACTAGGCTAAGATAACCATTACAATAGTAACTATACATAGTGTTCTAGTTTGCTAGCTGCCAGAATGCAATATGCCAGAAACAGAATAGCTTTTAAAAAGTGGAATTTAATTAGTTGCTAGTTTACAGTTCTAAGGCTGAGAAAATGTCCGAATTGAAATGTCTATAGAAATATCTAATTTAAGGCATCCAGAGAAAGATACCTTGGTTCAAGAAGGCTGATGAAGTTCAATGTTTCTCTCTCAGCTGGAAGGGCACATGGCGAACAGGGAGGCATCTGATGGCTTTCTGGTGGCTCTACAAAAGGGACTTTCTCCAAAATGTTTCTTCTTTTAAAGGATTCCAGTAAGCAACTCCATCTTCAATGGGTGGAGACACACCTCCATGGAAATCAGCTAATCAAAAGTTACCACCCACAATTGGGTGGGTCACCTCTCCATGGGAACAGTCAAAATGCTCTCACCCAGAAATATTGAATGAGGATTAAAGGACATGGTTTTTCTGGGGTCCACCACAGATCAAACCAGCACACATAGGATTGAGACTAAGCTAGAATAACCATTAAAAGAGTAAGTATACACAAGCTGAGACTAGCTGAATTTTAGTAATTTCAGGTATTAACTTCTGCCTAGTTTACAATATAGAAAGAAAAAGTATCTATATAATGATTAAGTAATCATTTGTTAATTCTTAATTTCTCAGTTACAAAATCTCCTGCCAACATTTGACATTTTGTCTTCCAAAATCAAGTCCTAAATTATGTGTTCAGGATTTCAGACTGTCTTTGGGACTTTCAGAGGATGCTTGGAATCACAAAAGATTTATTTCACCTTCTAAAAATGTTAAATGTAATTCAGTTTATGTAATTATGTTATTAGTTGCATGGTAAGTGGCAAATTTAAAATGATATTTTAACATTCTTTTGATTAAAGTTGTATGGGTAAAACATCACTAATATAAATATTTCAAAAGTTATATAAAGTTCCAAGAAATTTATCCATGACTTCACTCTCCATGATATGTCCTAATACTGATCCACCTGATATTATACTATAGTAAAGTGTTATAATTTCAATTATACTTTTTAAAAGGTTACATACCACCAAACAACCCAATTTCCTTGTCAATTATATTTTTCTCTTTGATCTTCCCTGCTAACAATCATCTAAAGAACAGAGCTGTACCTTCAGCAAAAAGGGGACTTGAATGGAGAAGCAAAGCAAATTTATAAATAATATTCCACCTGTGAATTACATAACCCTAGTAAAACTTTAAAGGTGGGATGGGATCAATTACCTCAACTGACAGGACAAAGTGCAATGAAATGAGGCACACCTGTAATATAAAATAGTTTACTTTTATACATTTTATAGAGCCTCAACACATTGCTCTTTTGCCTTAAATAGTAAATTATCTTTTAGAACAATTAAAATTCTAAAAAATAAACTAAATGCATAGGTACTTCCAGAAATCTTCATTTCTTAGGGTGTGGATCCAAATTTCTGTGTACAACTATATTCTTTCTGACTTAATAACCTTCTTTAATATTTCTTGTATTGCAAGTCTGGTGTTAATTGTATCAGCTTTGTTTATTTATTTATCAGAAGAAATCTTTATTTCTGTTTTTTTTTTCTTAAGAATTTAGAGAAGAGGGACCATTCATTTATCACATGGGGATCATTTGCAAATTGGGGGATGTCTAAAGCTAAGACAAAAATTCTCTCTTTCTCCTGAGAAGGAGGCAACCTATATAGCAAATGGGATGAGTTTACACAAGAAAAGATATGATGAGTTAAGCAAAAAATAATAAGAAAACAAACATTATAGTGGGATGGAATGGATGGAATACTGACAGTCTACTGATGAAATTTATTTTCCTCCATCCCCATCCCCCAGCCACAGTACCTGACAAAGTCCTGGTTATAGGGAAATCAAGGCTGAGGTTTAGAGAAAGTTGGAATGTCTTAACAGTCACACAAGATTGTACAGTCCTAGATAACTTGTGTCACAGATAACTTGTTTTAGGCACATGTGACAATTTCAACACGTACAAAAAGTTAGCTTTTATTTTTGTCATATATAGTTAAGTTCACCTTTGCTTTACACTGTACAGATAAGTTAACTCCAGGCCCATGACAATTTATTTAATGATTCTCCCCTTTTAGATCATTCTCTCTCCCAGAGAGTATGATCAGCATGCATGTCAGTCTTTGGATATGCTTAGTCTCTTGGAGTACTTGTGTTAGTATTTATGTTCTCCCTTTTTAGAAGATTCCATCAGAGGTATGAAGGATTTCATACCCCACAGTTATTGGAGCACCACTCTTCTGCCTGTATGTGATTGGGGTTAGGTAACTTGGCATGGAAAGTCATGAGGCAACTCTATCCAAGTAGCCTAAACTGTATTTATTAATTTTGAAGAATCAACAGTAATGGGGCTCAGTCTTAGTTCTTAACTGTTGTTGAATGTGATTGAGAATTGCAATTTTTTGTACAGTGGCATGTCTTAAGGGTGTCAGAGCAGTTGAACACATATGGCATAGTCCTTTCCATGGGTCTCTGAGACAGTCCTTTTTGTTGAAGATAAAATATTCTGGCCTGGAGTATAGAACAACTGCTGGAGCTACATCAGTAACCAGTCACACAGTGTACACCAGTCTGGACAAGCTGGACTGGCTGAGACTCCATACAGAACTGTAAGTCTCCCAAACCCTCCCCCATGGGCACAACAACTTTGTTCCCTGAGGGGAAAGGAAACAGACTCTACTAGCAGCAAGAGCTTAGCTCAGCCAAGCTCCATTTGCAGAATTAATTACAAATTCTGACTACTGAAAATAGGACCCAAGTTAGATAAACAATGAATAAACATTAGAGGTACTAGGAGGTTTTGCCTTGGCAGTGAGGGGGCAAGGCTGATTTTTAAAAAAAGGCTTTTTGAGCTGGATAGCACAAAATACTGTAAAAGGGCTGGACCCAGGGTTCTGGGAAGTTGGCAGAATAGAGGGTACCAGGAAGATGGCAGAATAGGATAGGTCATATTTACCTCTGCTCCAAGGAACAGCTGGAGAAGGGACAGGAAGGTGAATGGGACAGTGTTTATAGGGTGTAAACTACATAGGGAAGCCCTAGTTAGAAAAGTTGAATAATTGAGATGCAGAGAACTGGACACCATCTGACTAGTGCAGACAGCCTAGCATGCCCTTTTCAAAATGGAAGCCTGGAGCCCTCAGGAGTGCACAAACAGGGGGACTGGGAACTGGGAACACTCTACCTCTGTGTGCCCCACACCATACTATGCTCCTGTGCTCCAAGGTCTGCCTGAGCTGGACCAAATACCCACATCCCCTGCATGGCACCACTACAACCCCGTGGCCCATACCCCATGCTCAAGGGCACCAGCATAGCATACCCAAACTGTGCTTACACCTGTGCTGCAATGCATCACTGCACTGTTGTGCCCCACCCCATGCCACACATCCTGCTCCACATCCATCACACAAATAAAAAGCTTTAGACTACAGAAGGAAATCAACTTACAAACTAAACCAATCAAGATATTTGCATGTTGCAAAAACAACAGAAGATCACTAAGCATATAATGATGCAGACAGATATAGTCCAGACTTTGACCAAATTGAAACAATGAAGGAGACACAGACGATGGAACAATTAATCTAAGATGTTCGTATAAGATGCTAATGACATAAAGGAATTTAAAAAGACACTAGAAGAGCATAAAGAGGAATTTGAAAGAATAAATAAAAAAATAGATATCACAGAAATTAAAGATGCTGTAAAAGAAATAAGAAATGTACTCTAGACACACTACAGCAGATTTGAAGAGGCAGAAGAAAGAATATGTGAACTAGAGGACAGGACAACTGATTTTGAACACTCAAAACAGCAAATGGCAAAAAAGATGGAAAATTTTGAAGTGGATCACAGGAAAATGATGGACAAAACAAAGTGCTCAAATATAAGAATCATTGGTGTCCCAGAAGAAGAAGAGAAGAGTAAAGGGCTAGGAATATTAGTGGAGGATATAATGGTGGAAAACTTCCCAAACCTTATAAAGGGCATGAATATGCAAATCAAAGAAGCTCAGCAAATGCCAAATAGAGTAAATCCAAATAGGCCTTCCTCAAGACGCATGCTAATCAGTCTCTCAAATGTTGAAGAGAAGCAATAAATCCTGAAAGCAGAAAGAGAAAAAAAATCTACTACATATAAGGGAAAACACATAAGACTGAGTTCAGTCTGCTAACAGGCACTATGGAGGTGAGAAGACAGTGGTATGATATATTTGAGATCCTTACATAGAAGGACTTCGAGCCAAGAATTCTGTACCCAGTCAAATTGTCCTTCAAAACTGAGGGAGAGATTAAAATTTTCACAGACAAACAAATCCTGAAAGAATTTGTCAATAAGAGACTGGCCCTACAGGAAAAACTAAAGAGACATTTTCCAGTTGAAAAAAAAGTCAGGAGAGGGAAGTCTGGAGGAGGGCACAGAATTGAACAGTACCAGTAGGGTGACTTAAAGGATAAAAAGGGATAGAGGGGAAAGAATATATAGATCTGAAAAACAAAATCCAAAGGATAAAATGGTGGATTCAATAAAAACTTTTCAGTAATAGCTTTGAATGTTAATGGGCTAAACTTACTAATTAAAAGATGCAGATTAGCATAAGGGATTAAGAAATATAATGCAGATATATGCTGCTTACAAGAGACTCATCTTAGACACAAGGTTGCAAATAGATTGAAAATGAAAGGATGGAAAAAGATGTTCCACACAAACTATAACCAAAAGAAAGCAGGAATAGCTATACTAATATCAGACAAAATAGACTCTAAATGTAAAGATTTCATAAGAGACAAAAAGGGCACTATATATTAATAAAAGGAACAATTCACCAAGAAGAAATAATGATCATAAATGTTTATGCTCCCAATCAAGAGCTACGCAGAACATGAGACAATCACAATGGAATGAAGCTGGATATCAACACACACCAAAGAATGAGAACTCCCATAAATATATGGAGATTAAATAACACACTTTTAAACAACCAGTGGGTCAAAGAATAAATTGTTAGAGAAATCAATAACTATCTGGAGACAAATGAAAATGAAGAATAAAACTTCATAACTTATCAGATGTAGCAAAAGTCGTGCTGAGAAGGAAGTTTCTTGTCCTAAATGCCCATATTAAAAAACAAAACAGAGCAAGAATCAAAGATTTGACTGTTCACCTGGAAGAATTTGAAAAAGAACAGCAAACTAACCCCAAAGCAAATAGAAGAAGAGCAATAACAAAGATTAAAGCAGAGTTAAATGAATGGAAGAACAAAAGAACAAGAGACAGAATCAATAAAACCAAAATTTAGTTCTTCAAGAAAATCAATAAATCAATGGGCCACTTACAAGGCTGACAAAGAAATGAAGAGAGAGGATGTAAATAAACAAAATCAGAAATAAGAAGGGGTGCATTACTACAGACACTAAAGAAATAAAAGAAATCATAAGATGACACTATAACAACTATATGCCAGCAAACTAGAGAACTTAGATGAAATAGACAAATCCTGGAAACACATAAACAAGCTACACTGACTCAGGGAGAAATAGAAGATCTCAGCAAACCAATCACAAGTAAGAGATTCAATCAGTTATCAAAAGTCTTCCTACAAAGAAAATCCTATGGCCAGATGGCTTCACAGGAGAATTTTATTAAGCATTACAAAAAGAATTAACAACAATTCTGCTCAAACTTTTCCAAAAATTTAAGGATAAAGGAACACTACCTGACTGATTTTATGAAGCCAAGAATACTTTAATACCAAAGCAGGTAAATATGCTACAAGAAAGGAAAACTACAGGCCAATCTCACTAATGAGCATAGATGCCAAAATTCTCAACAAAAAATACTAGCAAATCCAATCCCACAATGCATTAAAAGAATTATACAATGCAACCAAGGGGGGGGTTATACCAGGAATGCAAGGACAGTTCAACATAAGAAAATCAATTAATGTAAAACAGCACATTGACAAATCAAAAAGGAAAAACCACATGATCATCTTGATTGATGCTGAAGAAGCATTCGACAAAATTTGACATCTTTTCTCTAAGAAACACATGAAATGATAGTAATCAAAGGTAACTTCCTCAATATGATAAAGGGAATATATAAAAAACTCATATCCAGCATCATAATCAATGGAGAGAGACAGAAAGCTTTTCCCCTAAGATCAGGAATGAGACAAGGATGCCCTCTGTAATCACTGTTATTCAAAATTGTACTAGAGGTTCTAGTTAGAGCAATCAGGTAGGACAAAGAAATAAAAGGCATCCAAATTGGAAAGGAAGAAATAAAACTTTCATTATTTGCAGGTGACCTGATAATACACTCGGAAAATCCTGAAAAATATACAACAAAGTTAATTGAGCTAATAAACAAATTCAGCAAGGTGGTGGGATATAAAATTAATGTGCAAAAATCAGTAACATTTCTATACACAAGCAGTGGCCTAACTGAGGAATCAGTTAAGGAAAAAAATTCATTCAAAATAACACC
>PVIY010044241.1:0-19829 GCA_004026745.1 Myrmecophaga tridactyla
GACCAAAGGAAATACATCTTGTGTAATAATGAATCAAAAACTGAAGACATTTCAAATTGTTTTGAGCCATGTTTTCACAATGTTAATTTATTTAAGCTGTTCAGACCTCATGTCAGATCACATCCATCATAATAATTGTAACATTTTTAGATCTAGGACACGATTTTTCATTTAAAAGAAATGCATGCTATGCTACTTAAGGTATTTAAGATACCTTACTTAAATTAGGACACATCTCTAAAGAAAATATCCCTGCCTTTGAGCTACATTTGTTAATTCTCCATTAAAATACATCTTTTCCTCACTGTTTAATGAGCATGCCCACCCACTCACTATGAAATCATTATTAAATATTGATTAGAACCCTAGCTTCATCCATAGATACATAGTTAATCATAGCTTCAAAGAGAAGATTTGTATTTGAGCACATTTTGGAACTTTTTAAGGCAAATCATGAAAAGATTACATATCAGATTTTAAACTCTGCCTTTAAGCTATACTGTTAGCAAAATGAGACATATTTAAGTATGGCTTGCTATTAACATTTGAAAATGAGACTATCCAAGAATGTATAAAAATTAGTACAGGAATGAAACATTTCCTTCTCTAATTTAAAAGAAAATCTAAAGTTGTTGTCTCCTTTTCTATTTCTCCTTACTTTTTACCTCTCTTCTCTCATATGACCTTCCACACTTGATGACTATTGAACAAGTCCCTCTTTTGTTGGTCTGATTATAAAATTATTCATCATCATTAAAGGAATAAGACAATTCCGAGATTTGCTTGCCTGGACTCCAAATCAATCTTACTGATGAGGAGGGAGAGAAGGAACGAAGTATATTCCAAAATGATTATGTGGAGATTTCCTTTCTACTTTGCTCCCTAGTCCCCCTCATGCCATATGTGGTGGTTGAATTCTTTGCCTCGATTTAGACTTGTTCTCACTCTTAGTCCCCATTCCTGGGGTGTGAACTCATTGTAAATAGAACCCATGGGAGATGTTATTTTTAATTAAGGTGTGACCGTACAGTGTAAGGTGGGTCTCAATTTGTATTACCGGTGGTCTTATAAAGGAGAACAAACCAGAAGCCAGAATTTGGAGCAGTTCACAGAGGAAGATGCTGGAAGTGAACCAAAGCAGGAAGAGCCCAAGGAAAAAAGTCATTGTCATGTGAGCGGCAGGGGATACACCCCAAGGAACCCCAAGGCAGGCCAGCAGCCAGCACCAGTACAGCACAGACTCTGAGAGAAAGTAGTCCTTGCCAATATCTTTATTTTGGACTTTTCTAGCCTCAAAACCATGAGCTAAGAAATGCTTTTGTTTGTTTGTTTAAGCTAATCCCCTGAGTGATATTTGTCACAGCAGCCTGGCAAACTAAGGCACCATGTAACCGAGGAAGGGAATACAGTAAAGAATACAACAATTTGAAAACTTATTTCACCTTTCCATTATTAATTATGCTTCCCACCACAAAGAACAAATAACTTAATTTTAAAGTATAATTTGAAAAATTCCTTTAAAATAAAAGCAAAACCCAATCAGTTCCTTTGTGTTCTGTTCTTCTGAGGACAGAGGAAATTTTCTAGAATATAGATCAGTAGAGGAAAATTTTTACTTTGATGGAAAACTATATACTGCTTATAAAGCACTTTTCTCCCTTGTCTGATTCTGAATCTAAGGGAGGTATTTTAGAACTATAAGTTGTAGGTAACTGACAGCAATGCAAATAAACATCCATAGACACAATCTGTCTTTTTTGCCTGTCCTGTCTAAGAAGGTTCAATCATCTTCCTTCCCAGCTGTGGGAAAGCAGCTGTACCTCCATTTGCATATTCATTTCAACATCCCTGATCTACAAGTGAGTTTGTCCTTTGGATTCTCCTTTGAACCTGATATAACATCTTCCTGGTTCACCCTCACTGAATGAGTTAAATAAAATCTCTATCATGTGTTCGTTTTTATATCTGTATCAAAGTCACAATTTTATCCTCTTTTGAAAATTGTCTTCTCTCATTTTTCACATCTTAACCTATCTCTACCTTGGTTAAACCCATAGGCTGGCATCTCAGAGTTGTATCAATACAATATCCAAAGCCCTCCGTGGTCTAATTACCTCTTCCATAGTTTCTGGCCTAGGCTATATTGAACAACTTACAGCTCTTTTAAACTCTCCAGCCTGGTTCACACTGCCATAATTTTGTATGGCTCTTCAATTTGTTTGGCAAGCCCTCCCTTCCCTTCCATAGACAATTATCTGCCAGAGAAATTTTATATACATCTTCAAAACCCTGCTGTTATATTACTTCTTCCAGGAGTATTTATTGATTCCTGCTCCATCTGCGACCCCACTCACTTCAACAGGACACATGTAAGGAACTATAGTTCATTCTGGACAGCTTGTACGAAAGACTGGACAGACTGGGAGATGCTGGGAGAATAGGCTAAAAACTAACATGGGTCTCCTGTCCCCACCTGCCAAAGGGTTTTAAGCATGTGAAATATGAAAATAATTTTGGGTGTTTAGGGTGGAGGAAATTTGATTTCATGACATATGCGAAGCTTTATCAAATGCATAAGTTTAAAACTATATGAATAACAGTACTACTTAACATCTAAAAAGTCCCTGGGTCCCAGGTGTAGTAACAGACCTAATACGTCCAAATGAATAGAAGTGAGAGTTTCACTTGACTCCAAGTTGGTCACAAAACAGCTGGAATACTCTTTTCACTACTGACTTCAAACTACGTAGAAAAAACTGATAGTAGCAGTAGGATAAGAAGGGGATGAAAACATGCCAGAGGAAAAACTAGGGATATTTCTCTTGGCAAAGGACTCAGAAGGGAGGGCAAGCAGTGCAGGCTCTGAATCCAGATGCCTGACTTCAAACATCAGCCTCACTTCTCATAAGTGGGGCGATATTGGACCATTAATTTAACCTCCTGCGTCTCCACATTCTCCTCTGCACAAGATGTGCAAATAATAATGTATATTTCATGAGTCATTATAAAGGTTAAATGAATGAATAAATATAGAGCTTTAAACAACACTTTTGTTTTACATTGCTCAATTAATATTAGCCATTATGTTCATAGCTGTTGCCAAATACTTTGAGAATTTTCAGAAGGGTGAGTTAAATTTACCACTGGATGGATTTTATAAATTAAAGTTTGATCTGTGGTGGAAATTGTAGGAACACAGATTGTGGCTCTAAGACATATAATTGGAACAGGCTGCTTTTGGGGTATAGTACATTTCTTATCGCAAGGTTGGATACCCAAGGTTGGTAGGGAGGGTATGGGAGAGTAGATGAGCTACATTTTAAATCCCTTCCAAGCCTGAAATTGTGTATTCTACCTCAAGATAATTGCTACCATATTGGGCTTTCCTCCTCACAGTTTATGCATTGTCTACACTAATGAACACCACCCCCTCCTTCCCTTGACCGAGGGCTCCTTGGTGATAGATCACTGTCAGACATCATTATTTATCTTTTAATTCCAGCAACTTAGTGCCTTAAACACAGTAGGGGATCAATACACTGTGTTTAAATAATTGAACATACATTTCTGCACCCACGGCCAACTTGTTTTCCAGGGGAATCAACCAGTCTACCTGCCTTTGCCGGTCAAGCTTCCATGTCAGGTGTCCTTAAAGTGATCATGAGGCTTGTGACATTTCATATCATTTAATCCTTACATTTGTGAATTGCTACCGGTAGTTAGCAGATGGATTTTACACAGCGACTTTAGAGAATGTGATTTGGAAAGAGAGATCCTCAAAACAACCACTGGTGGATCCTGGGATATTTAAACCCCAGTTTCTCTAGTCTGATTTGCTTGTTTCAAAACCTGATCAAGTATTAGAGTTGTAGTCACTCAGCATTAGTAAGTGATGAGAGGCAAAATCAGAGTTGCTATACCCATAATGCAGAACGAGAGATATAAACTGTCGAACCCAAAACACAGTGAGATCTATCAGAACAAGAAAGACAGAACAAGGGGCTTGGATAAGAAGGAGAGCATATCTTTGGAGAAATATGTGGGCCCTCTGTAATGAGGGGTGATGGCAAGGAGCCCAAAAATATGCAACAGGCTTAGATGGTAAGACATGTAGGGAGTCTAGCCATTTGCAAAAAGTATGCAAAATTACAACTAAGAATCCAAGTTCCACTTCATTAATAGCTCCAAGAACACTAGGCACACCAGTAACGAGTTCTTACGAAGTAAACTTGATGCACACACTTCCCACAGTATCCAAATTTAAGTTTCGGTTTTCTACCATTTTCACGCTTTCATTGGAAAGATGTTAAGAGAGAGGAGGAAGTCAAGATGGCTGGGTCTGCAGAGCAGAAGACGTTAGGCCAGCAAGAAAGAGAGCGTGACATTACACACGCAGTGACCCTACCCATTAAAAACGTGGTTCAATTAATGTCTTGGATTCTGACCATTCATTCATTCTTACATCACATGTTTCCATAAGTCCCTTCTATGAGTCAGGTGTTCCTGGTGAAAAGATATACCAAGTACCCTCACCTCATCCAGCTTACATGGAGATAGGAAGCAGAGTATCAAGTTCAGTTACCACCGAGATCCATTGCTTACTTTACAGCCAGCTAGTAGACACATGATGATGGGTTTGAGCCAATAGATTATCCCTGAGTAATTACTGAAGTCAGCCTGGCTCTTATTTGGAACATTATTGATGCTTTAAACCACTAAATTGCAGCTAGATCTTCAAGGTATACTTAAATAATACTCGAAACTTTCTGAATCTTTACAGATATTGTTTAGGGCCTCTCCAAGAAGCTATGAGAATAGCAGTAAAATTATAAGTAGTGTTTTTTTTTAGCCAGTAACTAAATACAGACTGTAACAATGATTAATTTTTTTAATATTCTTAGTGTTTCAGGACTATTATATTAATAAGGCCAACATGCATCACTGTTGTGTTCCAACAGAACTATTAGTCTCTGTACCATGTTAGTGTAATTACAGCTTAATGGTTTACACCATTATAAAAGCACTAAATATTTTACTAAACTGAGTGCAGTATATAAAAATTAATTTGAATGGCTCCAGGATTGAAACAATAGAATTAATGATGAAAAAGAAATCTTTCCATTCTGAATAAGCAAACTAAGGTATCAAAGGAGAATATTTAAAAAAAATAATAAAGGAATTTGGATTACAATTTTAAAGAAACTAAAGGTTTTTAAACCAAAATATCTGGACAACGTGTTGGCATATTTTGATCCTCCTTTATAAAATGATCTTCTTTGTTAACATGGGAAGAGGATAAAATTTATAAGATACAATTTAGAATCGTTTTCCTTTTATGTAGATACCACAACTTTTTTTGACAGAGATTGGAAAAAACATCCAAATGATAATGTTAAGACATGTCATACAATACGTATTTCACCAACAAGGCTACAAGATTGGTGAACATCAAATGGCTTTTCTATAGACTTAAATGTTAAATATTTAAATGAGACGTTTTTCAGCTTGGGAGGATATAAGCATTCAGTATATACCTGTTTTGGGATCATAAACGTGAGGAGAGAAATTGAAGAAGAAGTTCTACCTGTGAAATCAAATAAAGTTAATAATAAGTTACCCTAATAATAAACACCCTGATTTTTAAGTATAACAATATTTAACTTGCTAAAAGCATAATTAAAGGTTACTGCAATTACTCAACTTCACTTAAGTTGCCTTGAAGATTCTTCACATTTCATCAGGCATGTGAAAACACCTAGGGAGAAATCTTTCTTTCTTTCCCACAAGAAGACATTATCCTTAGAATCATTTTTTTTTTACTACCCTGCCTAACCTCACTGAAAATCTGGTTCTTATTGATTTTGTATGATTGACCCAAGTCAGCCCAATGTATTAAATTTACAAATATGCCACCTATATGGTTATGTAGTTTCAAAGCATAATCCACCTTTAATAATTTACTTCAAGGGGGCATTTTATTAATGTTTCTGTAAATTCAAAATAGTTCCCATAATGCTGGAGACCTGGGTTTGATTCCCAGTCCCTGCACTTTCCAAAAACAAACAAGCAAAAATTCAACAAACGGTGCTGCAATAACGGGATACTCACATAGAAAAGTAATGAAATGTGACCCTACCACACAACATATATATATATATCCGCCAATAGTGTGGGTGGATACCAGGAATTACTGATTGTGATTGCCTTTTTATACATCAGCTTCCATTGCTAAAACCTTCTGCAGAGTTCCATAAGCAGGGCTATTCTCTGCAGCATTAACAGGAAGTTAATGTCCATTCTTCAAAGTGCAGCTTCAGCTTCTCAGCACAGAGGTGGAAGGGAAACTCACGGAGGGCCTGGTTTGTGGACCACCTGGAGAAATCACTGCTTAAGCTTTTTAAAGTTAAAACCAAGGAGCTTGCTTGTATGGAAACAAGCTTTGGTCAATTACAAACATCTCTTCCCAGCTTAGCACATGAAGCACAGCACGCCTCATTTTCTTTCAAAGGAATGAGAAAAAGATGGCACAACTCACAAAGAACTGGTTAAGTGCCTAAAACCTCTCTGATCACACTCCTCCATCTAACACGTTAAAGGACATGAAAAGATGACTTCTAGCAAAGATCCAATTACGCTCTTGAGTCTAATTGTAATTTTTAACATTTTCACTGGAAACCAGCAAACTAAAAGTTGCCACTGTATCTCTCATGAGTATCCTCTCACATTGTTCAAGTTCAGAATGAATTAAAATGTCAACTTTCTGCAAATCATTTAATGATCTGAGATTTTGTTGAATATCTTGTTCTTTAAACTTACGTTGGATCTAAGCAAAACAGGCTTCTATTGAAGATGGGGTCAAAATTCAGATTATTATCATGGAAACGGGATTACAAAATATAATTTATTCATACAAATTTTAAGAAAAGTATTCTAAGAGGTCTTAAGGTGCCTCACACTCCCTCCAGCTCCTTTCTTGCTAACACCTGCTCTCTTCTGAGCAGACTGTGGAAGGAACAGAGAGCTCATCTTCCTCAAAGGTCAGCTGGAAATCACTTCAGGACTGAGGAGGAAAATTCAAGACCAGGATTTGTTGACCAGATTTCAAAGAAGCGCATATGTTAGACTAAGGAAAAAAATTTAAACACCTGAATCAGACCTTTAAAATAATGAACTATCTTTTAGCAAGAGTAGCTCTCTCACAGGTGTAGGATGAATGTTTACTTTCATTGAGCTAATTTGTTCTAAATTGAGAAAACATCTAAGAATTGAAAATAACAGAGGCTCCTCCTTTGGCAGTGTAAGAATGCAAAAATAGGGGAGAAAGAGCCTGATGATGCCATACAGTTCGACAAATTTTAACATTTTTAACTTTTTCTCCTTCGACTTGACTAAATAATGTCTATTTATTTTTCAAAAAAATCGCAGTTCCCAGGTGTGGCGAAAATAATAAATATATATGCTTATTTTGTTAAGAAATGATTAACTATGTGATTTGCTGACAAAACAAAGGTACACCTAATATATAAAGGTTTTTATTTTTGGTTAAATAAATGTATCTACATGCCTATTTTGAGAGATGGTTGTTGCCTCAATACCTCCAGGAAAACTATCCAATATTAACCTCTAGAATTAGAGACAACTCACTGTGCCTTCCAAAGAACTTATCTCTGCTTCAATTGACTTTAATAATTTCTCAAAAAAGAAAAAGAAACATTCCATGTTCTTTTGTAACTGCAACAGCGATGTGAAAAAATAAATTACTGCTTTAAAATGCATAGCACATGCCTTCTAAGAAGAAAAACCAGCCTCTCTCTGCATGGTAAACAATATCAGCTTTTTATAGGAACCACATTTTTAAAGTGCAGTTTTTTGTGCCTAACGATTTAAGTCAAAATTTCTAAATAAAATGCACTGTGTTCCCACCCCTCTCCTCACCTCCCATCATACCTTCTTCATGCTAAATAACCCAAATCTCTTTAGCTTTTACTCCAGGGACCCATTTTCTAAACTAATCATTTCAGTGACTCTCTTTTGAGCTCATTCCAAGTTTTCTACCTCTTGCTTCAAAGGGCCCCGAATTAGACCCTGTGCTCCCATAAAAGCCTGACAAAATGCTGATTATAGAAGGAGCTCCTCTTGGTCACACCCTCTTACAATTACAAAACAATTTTGATCTCACAACCACCTTAACCATTTCGCAAGCTAACACCACCTCTGGCTCAATTGCTGGGCAACGGGGTAGAGGATATAACTTTCCTCTCTCCATTTAGACTCTTCAGACATAGTCAGTGTTGCTATTTCCCCAAAGGTAACCTATGTGCCAGGCCTTGTGCTCAGCACTTTAAATGCCTGGTGAAATATTAAGACAGCCCTATTATCCCCAGTATGCAGAAGAGATTAAATAACATCCCCAGGGTCCTAGAACCAATTAGCGGCAAAGTGGAGATTCCTTTACAGGTTTAACTGATTCGAAAGCCCCCAGTCATAACAAATATTCTCTACAGCTTCCCATGTTTAGTAACTTTAAAACCACACAGGATGCCCTCAGCCCTGAGAGCAAAGGCTGAAATTCACTGCACTGCTCAATTCTTTGGTCCTGATGGTCAGAGCTCACATTTTTGCACCCAAAGACACTCAAAGGGAGGTGCCAGTTTGGAGGCCTGATGGGCATCCCGGGCATGGGATGCGCGGGTGCTGCTCTGGCGCCCTCCTGTGGACAGTGTTATATGAGGAGCGATGCAAGCAGACGCTCAACCATTTTAATAGTGATTCATCTAAGGACAATGTACAACTTGATTAAACTGGCCCACAAGTTACTTTTTGGTTATCTCCAAAGTGTTAAAATTTAGCATGCAACGCGTTTAACACATATGGCTTTTCATTACATTTTTAAAATAAAATGCTATGCCTTTTTGCCTTTTTTAAACAAAAGACATCTGATAAATCACTTATTGACTTGTATTCTTTTTACCTGTGACTCGTGATATTTTGAATTGTATTTGATTTTATAATATAATATAATATTTATATAACTTACCTTTATAAGAAAGGTATGAAGATACTGATAAAACAAACAAATAACATTACAAGTCAGAAAGATAATTATTATTTGTTTTCCCAAAGAAATAACTGAGGTCATGAGCCTTCGGAGAGAATTGACTTCATTATATATTCATTCCTTTATTGCTTATTGCGTATGTGAGTATATTTTTTATTCATTTCATCTATTTTATTTAAAGACTTGGCCCAAACAAGATGATGCCTAATTCAATTTCAAAAGGAACTCAATGCTGTGATGCTTTTAGTTACATTATAAATGATTTCAGATTGTCATAAGGTATTCATTTACCTGTGTTTAATAAATGAATGGATCTACGAATAATTTCTTAAATTTATTTTTTAATAACAAAATAAACCTCTCTTAACAGCAGATATATTTCCAGGCTCCTATCTCCCCTGAATGATAGATGGACAAGTAGTACAGAATTTATGTCATATCTGTCTACTTTTCCCTAGACATCACTTCAGTGATGCTCATTTCATTAAAAAGTTGAACCATTATTCTCCAGACTTTTTGCTCTCACTTGACTTTCTTTGGTGTGTGTTGTTTATGATCTCTTTTAAAATTCCTAAATGTCTTTGATCCAAGGTCACTATTTTCATTTTCCAGAGTTTATGGTATTAGTGAGTCATGAAGAAGCAAAAGCAGTTTTTAGTTTTTCTGGTTTGTCTATGAATCCCTCTTGATTTGTAAATCATTGAGACTACACCATTGCCAGAAGTCTTCAATTTTGTGGTTATTCTCCTTTTGTCTTTGCTTACGAACCCAGTACATTTTAAGCCTTAACCTACCATTGCCCATCCCCACCTTTTCCCCTGGTATCATTCTAGTTATTTCATATCAGCGATATCATATAATATTTATATTTTTGTGTCTGGCTTATTTCACTCAAATGATGTCTTCAAGGTCCATCCTTGAATGCATCAGAATTTGGCTTAATAACATTTCAATTGCATGTGTATTCCATAGTTTATCATATTTGTCAATTGATGGATTGCTTCCATCTTTTGGCAATAGCGAATTTGTCACTATCAACATAGATACGTACAAATCTTTTTGAGTCCCTGCTTTCAATTCTCTTGAGTACATAACACTAGACTAAGAAGTGGGATTACTTCAAATGGTAATTCTATGCTTAACTTCTTGAGGAAACACCAGAATTTTTTCACAGTCAGTGCACCATTTTGCATTCCCATCCACCATGAATGAGTTTTCCTATTTCTCTACATCCTCTCCAGCATATTATTTTCCATTTTTGTAATGGCAGCCATTCTAGCAGATATGAAATGATATCTCATTTTGTTTTGACTTGCATATCCCTAATAATTAATGATATTGCACATCTTTTTATGTGCTTTTTGGCTATTTGTAAACCTTCTTTGGAGAAATGTCCATTCAAGTCTTTTGTCCACTTTTAAATTGGGCTGTTATCTTTTGTTGTGGAATAATAGGATAACATTATTATTATTCTGCATATTAAACGCTTATCAGATATGGGGTTCTCAACTATTTTCTCCAATTTCATAGGTTACTTTTCTTGTTTACTTTCATGATGAAGTCCTTTGACTCGTGAAAGCTTTCAATTTTGATGAAGTCTTATTTATCTATTTTTAATATTTTGCTCATGTTTTTTGTGTAAAATCTAAGAAATCATGACCCAACACAACATCCTGCAGATGCTTGTCCATGTTGTTCTCTGGGAGTTTTATAGTTTTGGTTCTTATATTTAGGTCTTTGATCCATCTTGAGTTAGTTTTTGTATATGGTATGAAACAGGGGTCCACCTTTATCCTTTTCTATATGGATATCCAGTTTCCCCATCACCATTTGTAGAAGAGACTATTCTCACTCCATTGAGTGGATTGGGATCCTTTTCAAATATCAACCGATCTTAGATGTGAGAGTTCATTTCTGAACTCTTAGTTCCACACCATGGGTCTAAACATCAGTCCTTGCGCCAGTACCATGCTGTTTTGATTCCTGTATCCTTGTGAAAAGTTTTAAAACTGGGAAGTGTGATTCCTCAAACTTCATTTTTCTTTTTCAAAATGATTTTAGCAAAACATCCTAAAACTCCTTTCTCTCTGTCTCTGCCACTCTGAAGAGTGTCCCTGTGGATGCTGCTGCTTCTTCAGCTCTTCCCTCTCAACCACCACACCTGTTATCCTCAGACTTGTCTAAGCCTAGACTACAAGTTTCTTCATTCCACCGGCCCTTCCCCTTCCCTTTGTTTTTCTTCCTCTTGGCTAGCTGTTCTCAATCATAGTTGTAAATTGTAAATACATGGAGTGCTTTAAAGCACTGATGCCTTGGCCTTACTCCAAGAAATTCTGAAGTAATTGGTCTGGTGTGCTGCCCCTGCATTGATTTACTTAGAGTTCCCTGTGTGTTTCTAATGCAGAGCCAGGGTTAGGGAGCATTGCTTTGCTCATTCTTTCTCTTCCTTCTCTTTCTAGTTAAATCATCTTGCATCTATCTCCCTTCTTTCCACATTAAAGCCAATGATAAAGCTCAGGAGCAGGGAGCAAAAAAAAAGCCAAGCGTTCAATGCCATAATTTTCTTTAGAGAGAATAAGGAGAGAAACATACACTGGGTTTTCATTCATGTGTGTTTTTTGTCCCTGTTATACTTTTCTTCTCTTCTTTGCTCCTTGAGGACCTAGGGCTTTCCTTTCTTTATCTCTGTAATGTCTGTTCAATGGCTGGAGCTCTCATGCAAACTTTTATTAGCTGAAGCCTTGTTTGGTTTCCCTCAAGGAATCCTATCCTGCTTTCCTTTATGAATAAGTGACTGACATACATAATGATGTTCTGATTTTTTTAAAGCCTCTACTTAAAACTGAAGTGTTTATTTTGTAAAGAGCTAATGTACAAGGTTGGATGTCCTGTACTGGGTTCAGACTAGGCTCACAACCCCCTGTTCTCCATAGTATCCAGGTAATCCTACACAGCTCCTGAAAAAATAGGGTTGATAATATTTTACCTACTATATGGCAGAGGTAAATGAAATCATGTCAGGTCCTTCTTCAGTTTTGTAATACATTGCTTCATGTCCTCCATAATAATTTACTGCAAACTTAGATTGGCATTTACTATAAATTTACAGATTTGAATTTGCATCAGGTAAACTTTTTTTAAAGACATTTTTGTACAGGATTGAAGTTATCTAATACATTTCTTGAGAAGAATAGAGACACCAAGTAGGATTCTGTGCTATTTTAGTTTCTAAGCACTCAGAGCAGAGCTAGCCTGGAGAGTCAAGGAAATAGCATGAATTTCTAGAAACATTTCTTTAATATCTCTGTTATATAATGTCCTTATGACTACTTCCAAACTTTACATTCTTCCTTGTTCTCTAGAAAACGTTGGGCACATATGGGTTTACCAAATGTTTCTGTTCAAATGTCACCTCCTTAAAGATGACTTTCATGACCATCTATTGAAAACAAAATCTCTTCAATCTTTATCCCCTTTGCCTACTTTATTTTTTCCACAGACCTTATTACTACCTGACTGTATATACAATAATATATCATGATTCATCTCTTAGAACATAAGATCCATGAGGGCAGGCATTTTGTGTTGCATTCTCAACATTCGAAAAGTACCTGCTAGGTAGCAAGGAAATAAATAAGAAATTTTTTGAATGAAGAAACGATTCCAAATTATGAATGCAACCATCACTCTAACAGTCTGAAATTTTGTCTTTCATTTTAGATGGAGAAACTGAGGTCCAAGGAGGTTACATTATTTTCCCAAAGCTCCAGCTAGGAAATGGCAGAGCTAAAATTGGCTCCATGTTTACCTGATTCTAATAGTGCTCAACAACTAAAAAACAGCTGCACTTACACTCCTTATCCTCCATCAAAGCTCCTAATGTTATCTCTTCTCATATATCTAATCCTACTAGATATTCAAGAGCATCTAAAAGTATCTGAGTCTGTAAAACAAGTATTTGTTGCAAATTTTAGATTTAAAAGACTCAACCTGAACAAAATGAAAATTAATCTAATTAAATGCCTACAAAGTTTAATGTGTCAGCTATTCAGTCTGTTTATTGGTTAAATGCTTCTCAACCCAATTCTTATTACATAGAAATTAAATTTACCATGGATATGAGCACATTAAAATATATTTGATACAATTTGGGGTGAAAGGACCTGCAAAATAGGATGTCAATGTGGTTGAATCACTTCAGTTTGAATTACTGCTACATAACTTATTAACAGCGATGTTGGGCAAGAATTTCAACTTCTCTAAGCCATATATACATTCCCTGTTTATAAACTGGAGACCATAATATCCATTAGCCCCATAAAGTCATTGCAATAAATTGTAAGAACTATATAACATGATATATATGCTAAAGTATTTAGCACTGTTGCTGGCACATAAGTGTTCAAAGGAGCTAGTCATTGTCACTGGTTAGCCACAGCAGGGGCAGCAGCATGATTTAATATATCAGATTTCTGTTCATCCTTTGAAAGCCAGTGATTCATTTTCTATCCCATTCTTTAAGAGAAATTTCATGGATTTAGTATTAACAAATGCCAACTCCCAGTTCCAATACAGCAGAATGGCCAATCTACTTGAGTATGAGAAAGCCCCAACTCTCTTAAAGCACATCTTTGAGAGGTATCTCAAGCACAAAGAAGTACCTCAAGTACTTCTTTGCAACTAGAAAATTACTTGCCTGGCTCTTCAAAGACCAACCCCTGTGGCAGCCTCATGCCCACCATGACAGTGTTGAGGGAATAAGAAGAAAGAGAATTAAAAGGAAGGCTCTGTTCTCTCCAAGTCCCCAACACCTTTTCTCTAATACCTTTCAGTTTATAAGATTTGACAAGGAAATAAAGGAATTGCTTCAGGCCATTCTATTCTCACAATGTAAGTGTTCTCTTAAAATTGCTACATTTAGAAAAGCCTTTATATTTTCACCATTACTCAAGGAAAAATGTGAGGAGTTTTGGAAGTATGTGGGGGAAATCGCAATAAAACATTTACAAAAAATCTCTTCTCTCTCCATTTGAAAGATGTATCCTTCTTATTTTACATTCCACATCAAAAATGTCTTAAGGAGTTGAATGATTAACATCTTTCCAAATGCTTTGAAAAGCGTGGAAAGGGAACAAAATTAGAACACCTTACCAGTTGTAGGGTTATAGTCATGAAATACATATTGAAATATGAGTGCATGATAAACCCACAAGAGTGCAGAGATGAAAGACTAGAAGATGAAGGCATGGTTTGATTTCAAATGATACTAAACTAAGAATGGGAATAGGCTTCTGAAGCTAGATATCACTAAAAGAAAATGTTACTGAACATTTTGTGTTAGTTTGCAAAAAAAATCATACGTGCGTGTGCATTTGTGCATGTATGCATATGTATATCTGTTTCAGTCTCTTTAAGCAAGATGACATTTAGAAATACTCCAAAACATAAATATGTCCAGCAATCTAAAAGGAAAACCACGTTAGATGAAAATAATACTGGGGAAGGAAGAGGGTAGCAGAAACAGGTTATTAACAAAGGAATGCTTATACTGGCCTCAGACATCTTATCAGCAATGATAAAGTAATGTCTTTGCAGTTCTAGAGGGAAATGTGTTTGAATTTAGATTTCATTTTCATTCAAACTGTCAATTAAGCATGAGGATGAAAATGAAACTTCTTAAGCTACTCAAGAAATAAGAAATTATTATCCTCATATATATTTTCTAAAAAAATTACCTAAAGATAGACTCTGGAAAATTGCAAAGAAATATGGAAACATAGGAACAAATCCAAAGCATAAAACAAACCAGTAAACAGTGTTAATGAATCCAGAAGAACTTTAAAACACAATTCCAAGGTGAGAGCTCTGTAGCACACTGGGAATGCAGTGTGGCCCAATCAGAAAAGTTGGGCAGAGGTTGTTAAAGATAATCTCCTCAAGAAGAACATAAAGGATTCCATTCAGCATTTGATTAAAAAGCTGCAAGATATTAGTCATAACAGAAAAAAAAGGCATATATTTTGTCAACAGGGGAAAAGAAGACAATTAGAAATTCCAGGGAAAACAAAAATTAAAAAAGGTGAACAATGAAATGAATTTCAAACATGAAGCCAATGGAAGAAGAGCATTAATTTAAATATTAACCTAGAGAGAAAATGACCAGACACTTGACTTTTATGCTTCAAGAAACAACATCTTGGTGATGTCAACAAGGTGATGATGTCATACATGGTGATATAAGACATCCTCTGGAAAAGGGTCCCTTAAGTATCAACTAAGAAAAGAAAAATCCCACTTGCTTAGAGCTCTGGAAGGAGATAGAAACTGGAGAAGGACTCCACAAATGCTGAGTAAAAGAAAAAGAAAAATAATCTCCAAGAGCAGGTAGGAGATTCCCCTCCAAGACCTGCCAGTCTAGACTCCCCCCTCCTCCCTTGGCCCCATGCAGCTTGGGAGTTGCACAAAGGCAGAGTGGCCTGGGTCACTCCTGCTGTGGATACAGACTAAAGAGCTACTCCAAGCAGCATGTTAGAACCCCACACATATGTAGGCATAGGGACCCAAATCTGCAGACACCCAGAATTGAACACAAGCTGCTGAGGAGTGGTGCATACTAGAGGGCCCCCGGGGGAACTGGAGACCATGGCAAACTGTTGGCAAAAGGTGTACACACTCAATCCAGTCTCTGTTCATTGGACCACCTGAGTGCCAAGTAGACCTTGCTGGATTGCCTCCATCTGGGCCCCTGGGATAGGATACCCTAACAGGGAAGAAACCAGAGGTACAAAAGCCTCATAGAAAAAAAAAAAAAAAGGTTGGGGGAGATAAATGAAACTGCTGTTAAGACAGGAAAGTTCCCAGAACTGGAAAGTGTAAAGAAAATGAGGCACCGAGTGACATACAGATTTAAACAAATTATAGGAGCTGAGGAGAAGAATATGAACAAAAACAAACAGAACAGATCCAAATTTCCAGAGAAGAAAAAGAGGAAAGGAAGTTTACTTCTAGGGGTGAAGCAATTGTGTATTAGGGCAAGAAACAGATGAAGAAGAGCTGAGAAAATCTGAACAGTTAAGCACAGGCTACTCCTAAGATCTAGATTAAGTTGGGTCAAGCATCACAGAAGAACCTTAACACAAAGCCATTCTACAATAAAACCTAGAGAAGAGGGAGAAACTGACCTTCAGAGATAACATATCAAAATAATCAGAAGCCCAGACATCAGCAAAAAAATTACAAGCCAGATTAAGAAACAGGAAAATATGGCTCAGTCAAGGGAAAAAAATCAAAACTTCAGATAAGACAATGAATTTGAAATAACTAATCAAAAAAGTTCAAAAATTCCTCTAAATCAATTCAAGGAGAAAGAAAATATGAATATAGAGCTAAAAGATATTAAAAATACAATGTATGAACATAAAGAAAATTTGAAAGTTTAATAGAAACTATGGAGGTAAAAAGCACAACATGGGAGATTAAAAATATAATGGAGGCACACAATAGCATATTTGAACAGGAAGAAGAATCAATGAAGTAGAAAAGAAGAAAATCAAAATCATACTATCAGAAAAAACAGATAGAGAAAAGAATAGAAAAAAACTCAGCTGGGTTATATGGACTTGAGACCAAACATATACATCATGTATATCCCAGAAGAAGAGAAGGGAAAAGGGCCAGAAAGAATATTTGAGGAAATAATGGCTTGAAATATTCCAAATATTATGTAAGATATAAATACACATGTCCAAGAAACATAATGTATTCCAAACAGAATAAACCCTAAAACATCTACTCCAAGACAAACACTAATCAGAATATGAAATGCCAAAGTTAAAGAGAAATTCTGAAAGCTGCAAGAAAAAAGTGTTTCATCACACACAAGTGATCCTGAATAAGACTAAGTGCCAATTTCTCATAACAAACCACGGAGGAAAAAAGGTAGTGCTAAGATATATTTAAGGTACTGAAAGAAAAAACTGCCAAAGACACTTTCTCTGACATAACTGTCTTTTAAAAATGATGGAGATTTAAAAATATTAACTGATAAACAAAACCTGAGAGAGTTAGTCAACAAAAGATCTGCCCCACAAGAATTACTAAAAAGAGTTCTGCAGACTGAAAATTAAAGACAGGAGAAAGCAGTTTGCAGTAGTATGAAGAATGAGGATTTTCATTAAAGGTAACTAAAATGCTAAATGCAAAGCCCAATAGTACTGTATCTCCAATATACAACTTTACTTCTTAATTCCTGTAAGAGTCAGAATACAACTGGACGAGAAAAAGTCATATTTTCTGATAACAGACATGCAATATATGAAGAGGCAATGTGGGACAAAAACAACATAAAGAGGGGAAGCCGAGGATATGGGAGTAGAGAACATGTGAGCTATATAAGCAAAGTTTATATCTTTTCAAATTAGTAGCATGTAGAGGTAAGCTATTTACAACTACAAAGCTCAGACGAACCATATGGCAAGTATTTTAAAATATACTGAAACAAAAATTTAAAAAAAGATCAACTATATATAAAGGGTGGTGCAATAAAAGAAAAGAGAGAGAGAGAAAAATATATATATGGCATGTAAAAACCAAAGGACAGACTTCCAGGAAGATGGCCGAATAGAGTAGCTCAAGATAAACCCTGCTCCATGGAAAAATTAGAGAAGGGACAGGAGGACGACTGAGGTGGTGATTTGGGAGTGTGACTGACCTGGGAGAGCCTACTGCACCACACAGGGCAGCCCTAGTTGCAGAGGCCGAGTAACTGAGAGGCAAAAAGCTGGAGCTTGGCATGGAGGCGTGGAGCCTGCAGGAGTGCACAGACGGGAGCCAGGGACTAGGAAGTAAGCCAGGCCACGTTCCTTGGGCACGCTACCCTCACCAGCTCAGGCCTGTGACCAGTGACTCACCCCACAATCCATGCACCTGAACCCTGTCACCCGCTCCCGTTCCCCATGCTGCAGGTGCCCCCACCCCACCAGCCCCCAGTGCACATACCTGCCCCACACACCCACCCTATGTGCAGCCCAACCCACCTCTCCTGTATCCCTCCTGAGCATTACCTACCCTTCCCTATAATTATCTGCAGGCTGTTGCCAGTGCATAAAGGCTATGGGCACTAACCTCCATACCCAGGCTACCCCTGCCCCCCTGCTCATTGTGTCACACAGCCTCACCCCATCTCCCCACCTTGAGCTCAGCGCATCCATTTACAGCACTCCTAGACCCATGCATATGCATGGGCCCTCAATCACATCATTCAGCTCTGGGAACCTCAGTTGACAGTAGTCCTAGAACCACATATGCTCATGACCCTCAGTCACAATTCCCAGCTCTGAGAAAGTACTGAGCTGTGTAGCTGGGTCACATCTGCCCCCAGCCCATGAAGGCATAATGCTGACCTGCTATCACAGCTCTACGCATGCACACAAAGAGCCCCATGCCTTAAACCAGTGCACCCTAGAGTTATGCTCCCCAGACTAGTGTATCCACACAGTTACATCCTCCCTGGCTGCTGGGTGCCTGTGTTCACAAGAATCAGTGTAATATCCCCAACCTCTCCTATACCTGCCCTGAAACAAATCACCATACTGAGGGCCCCACACCATACCCTGCTCCCTACTGTACAACCATCCTGCAAAGACAAGGCCTTAAACTATTGAAAGAAATCAACTCCCAAAATAAATCAATCAAGATATTTACATGCCTCCAAAACAGCAGATCACAAAACATATCACAATGCAGGCAGATGTAGCCTTGCCTAATAACCAAATTAAAACAATGGAGGAGACACAAACATTGGAAAAACTAATCAAAGCTGTTCATACAACTCTACTTAATAAAATAAGTGGGATAGTAAAGGACATAAAGGAGATCAAGAAGACAGTAAAAGAGCATAAAGAGGAATTTGAAAGAATAAATAGAAAAATAGTAGATACCACAGATATTAAAGACTTTGTTGACCAAATAAAAAACATACTAGTGGCACACTACACCAGATTTGAAGAGACAGAAGAGAGAATAAGTGATATAGAAGACAGGATAACTGACTTCAAAGACTCAAAACAGCAAATGGCAAAAAAGATGGAAAAATGTGAATTGGATCTCAGGGAAATGTTAAATAAAAGAAAGCACACAAATATAAGCATCATTGGTGTCCCAGAAGGAGAAGAGAAGAGTAAAGGGCTAGGAAGAGTAGTTGAGAATATAATGGGGGAAAACTCCCCAACTCTCATAAAGACATAAACATACAAGTCAAAGAAGTCCAACCAACTCCAAACAGAATAAATCCAAATAGGCCTTCCCCAAGACACATACTAATCAGTCTGTCAAATGTTGAAGAGAAGCAGAAAATCCTGAAAATGGCAAGAGAAAAACAATCTACTACATAAAAGGGAAACCAAATAACACTGAGTTCAGACTACTCAACTAGCACCCTGGAGGTGAGAAGGCAGTGGTATGATATATTTAAGATCCTGAAAGAGAAAGACTTCCAGCCAAGAATTCTGTACCCAGCCAGATTGTCCTTCAAAACTGAGAGACATTAAAATTTTCATAGACAAAAGAAGTCCTGAAAGAATTTGTCAACAAGAGACTGGCCCTACTAAAAGTAATAAAAGGAGTTCTACCAGTTGAAAAAAAAAAAAAAAAAAAACATAGGAGAGGGAGGTTTGGAGGAGGGCACAGAATTGAAGAGTACCACTAAGGGTAATTTAAAGAACACAAAGAGAAAGAGGGAAATGAATATATAGATCTGACAAATTAAATAAAA